>JAQQSZ010019952.1:0-10253 GCA_028646595.1 Phalanger gymnotis
CTCTGCCACTTTGTGGGTTCTGCAGCTCTAGAATTGGTTCAGAGCTATTTTTTTATAGGTTTTCAGAGGGACTTGGTGGGGAGCTCACGCCAGTCACTGCTTCCCAGCCGCCATCTCGGCCCCCCCCATTTATGTCTTCATTTTGACAATACATTGTTTGTTTACTGATGGATCCCTAGAAAATTCTAAACAGAAGGTATCTGTAATCATGTTTTTTATACCAACAACTTCCTTTTAAAATTTTGAGATAATTCCAGTATAGACCAAATATGATTAGTTAGTGTCATTCAGTCCACTGAGTCCTAGCTCTTTTTATAGATTACAAAGGAATATTTTTTTCTCAATTGTCTCTCATACAATTAAAAGACAGTAATGGTCATTTGGGATCTAATTCCCAGAACATCAGGGGATCCTAAATCTCCAATCTTCAAAATGACTTCTATACAAGGTCCTAAGGTCCTATATGGAATGTATGTGTAAATAAATGATAATGACTTTATCATTGAAACTTTAAGGCTACCCTCTGTACTTGATTCTTGCTTCATTTATGGAATGCAAGCTTCATTGACAGTAACCACTCCAGGGCACTCAATATATTCGTGGCCTCATTAATGTAGAAGATACTTCTATGCCTCCTATTCTCTGTGATGTCCTTACACAGATCACCTTGACCTCTGGCCCCTTGACCCTTTGTTTTTCCAGATGGAACATTCTGCTAGGATATATCTCAGGTAATTCTGTTGCTGTGACATTGTCTGCTATGATATTCCTCAGTAAGCTCTTGCCTTCAAATCTTAGCCACTAGTGATAGACTTTTGCTTTACTTCTGTATCCTATGTAAGAGGGCAGTGGAAGCAATCAGAGTTGGATTTTCCAAAGCTGTCATTTTTGACACTTATGAAATGGTCCCAGAATGCATTCAGTCTTTGAAGTAGCTCCTTAAATTCTGTTTCCTTTCCAACCTAGTGACATTTTAGATGAGTACTTAGCAGTTGGTGGCATAGCATATCATTGCAAAAGACAAATAAACAGAAGAAACAAACAAACAAACTCCAGCATCACATTGTTCTCTTCCTTAGGTATATATAATGGACAGAAAGAACTGTCCTTGAAATGAGGAAAACTTGAGTTCAAGTCCTGCAGCTAACACATACAGGTGGGCTCTGGGAAACTCACTTAATCTCTCATCGTTATAGGTAATTTTCTCAGTATATAAATTACAAATAAGTTGATGAATTGCATCAGTGAAAGGAGTCTCCTCACCCAGGAATTGTGTATTCCAAAGAAGTCATAGGTTTAGTCCCAATCTTTTCTGAATTGTTCACTGGGTTACATTAATATACAATTGCTGTGGTGTCACGCTACCATCACATTATTTTTAGTCTTTGCAATTTTTCTTAATATCTAATTTCAGACAGCTAAAACCTCACTGTATAGATAAAAATGATGTAGTAATTAAAAAAAATTCCAGTAGCCTACCCTGATTTTTCCAACATAAATGTGTGCTAATACAATGTTAACTCAGTTGTGTGGTTGATCCGAATCTTCCATGGCTTTTCCCCATTGAACATGGGTCCTTTCCTCCATTTATGAGAGGATTCCTACCTTAGGATTATAGTTTTCCTGTGATGTAGGGGATCCAGGATAAAAACACTCAGGTAGGAAGTGTAAAGGCTTATCAACATCCTAACTTCTCTACTCTCTAAAATTAGAGCCAGAATATAGCAAAAACTTCCCCTTATCCTCCCACATCACACCAAATCTTCTCTTCTTCAGTCCCCAAACCCTCAATTCCTTTGTTAATCACCAAATATCATGGTTTCCCATCCACTTAGATTCACTGCAAGGTCTTGATTAACTCTAAATTCCATGATTATTTAAACTAATTTTTTTAAAAAAGAATTTAACTCAAAACACAGTTTTCTTCAATTATTATTTGAAATGGGATTATAAAATTTAAGGAACTATCCAGTCATGTCCATTGTCTGCATCATGTAAGAGATCATAGTAACATTTTATGTAGGTATGATACCACCCAATTGGTAAGAAGATCTAAGTAGTTCACTTATGTTAATTGTTTGAGTATAATACTAAAAAAGCTACTAAAAGGAAGGTGTCAATATATTCAGAGGTCTTGAGTTATTTCTCTCTGGACTTATAAGACTTAAGAAGCTTTTAGAACAAAAACAAATGTCACTTACTACAGACTCTACAGAGTTTTAAAGAAAATAATCAGAGTGAAATTTCAAAATGTAATACATTAGTATAGATATTATTCCTGTAATTTCGACTGTTTTTTTCCCCCACCGGTTAGTGATTTTCCCATTTTCTTCCCTACTATTCTCCCTGTTTTGTGTCTCCCTCCACAATATGGGCAAAATGGCCCTCCTTTGGGGTCTATTTTCTGGAAAGATAAACTTAATTAAAAAAGATTACTAACTAAATGTAGTTCAAAGAAGTGAAACAGTCAAATACATGAAGGCTTAAGCAGTTATGGGTGAATTTCATTTTCTGATTTTGCCTAGTTTCTGCCCTACATATGGACAATGCCTGATGGTTCTGTGAATAGCCTCAATAACCCTGACATTCTTCTCCCTTCTCTACTTTTATTTCTATGGACTTTACCAGAATATCTCAGCTGCTTTCTTATACTGGACATATCTTATACTGGACATACCTTAAGCCTTTGTAAATTTCTCATACTGAAAGAGTCCTCCGTGTCTATGCCATCCTCCTCTCCCCATCTTCTAGAATTCCTCTAGGACCACCATTTTGAGGATAAGTTCAGGGTGCCTTCAATCCTCTTCCAGGTTTTCTGACCCTATAGACTTCATCACTATTCCCCTTCCCTAAACCATATTATTGTTCCATTTTACGTGTTGTCTTCTGTCATTGGTACAGAAGATCCATGAAGGTGGGACTCTCTTTCTTTTGGCTTGCATTTGTATTCCCAATTCTTAGCCCAGTGCCTTGAACAAAATAAATTATTAATAGAAGCTTGTTGATTCATTAACTAATCACAGATGCACTTTTGTGATATTAATTACTTTCAGCTACAATCTGGAGCTGGTATCTACACCTGTGATAACTAGGTGATTGTTTGATGGAGCTTTCAAAGCAGATGAATACCTAGAGTAGTGGGTAGGAGCATGACTGAGGGTCATGCCTATGGACTATTAGTGCCAAAGGTTCCTACCTGGCTTTGTTAAATTTGGATATTGACATTTTACTTTAGATCTCTATACCTAAGAAGCTTCTATTTTTTACTTTAGATCTCTATACCTAAGAAGCTTGTTGTATTCTTAAATGTAATCAGGGAAGAAAATAAACTCACTGGCTTTGAACAACAGCATTATTGTGAAATCATGTGTAGCAGGAAAATTCCTATCAACCCCATAGATAAATGGATGAATACTTTTAACAACGTTTTCCACTGAAAATACTCTAGCATATATGTTTTTAAATGGATGTCAGTCCTCCTTGTGAAAAGGTTCTCAATGTCCTATTCCTTTGTCTTCTGAAGTTCTCTGACCTCACTTTACCTTTAAGTTGTACTTTACCCTCTATTATTCTGGCTAAGTTGAGTTAGAGCTACATATGGTACATAAATTAACTGAAGCAATTAATGTAAGGTATGCTCAGAGCAAAAAGTGGTTACTTGGGCTGGTAATTTCCACGCATCAGTCTCCCTCCCTAGGATCAAGTTAATATTTAATATGTTCCCCAAAATGCTGCTACATTTCTGGCAGCTGGAATTTCTCTTCTATTCTTGTACCTGTATTTCTATGGATTGTGAAAACAAAACAAAACAAAACAAGACAAAACAAAACAAAATGATGCTCTTTCTTTTGTAGAAGCCAGGTCCCACAGAGACCTTATCTATAAACTCACTTAAAATGAAGCTAAAATTAGTGATAAAGGCGTGATATCATATGAGATAAGAGCTTCAGGCCATGCCTACACACAGGTGAGAGAAAATATTTTTATAGAAACTAAATTGGTTCATGAGAGTGTAGGGACTTCTATCTGAAAGCTAGTCCTCTGATGAAATCTGTAAGGGAAATGAGTTATTTTAATTGAGTGATTATTTTACATTGAAAGGAGGTCCTCATCAAAATAATTATATTCTATCATTTAGACCAGTTGCTCCTGAGCACTAAATAAGGATCTAGCTGATACAAACAATGCATGCACCCTTGAACAGAATGTTAGTCAATGGTATAGAGAGATAACATTTGATCTTTGTTGTTGTATTAAGTACGTAAGGGAATTTTAGGAGCCGAGTTGAGTCAAAACAGGGTACTTCCTCACCATAACTGTGATATTAAAGCAGGCATTTAACTTTATGAGCCTCAGTTGCCTAATCTATGAATTGGGGTGATAATCATTATACTATCACATTGTTTTTTGAAGTCTTATCGTATAACAGCAAGCACCCCAGCATACCCAAGTTGGCCTACTAGTACAGTTCTTAGATCTGCTTTTCTAGAAACGACTGCTCAAAAAGGGGTTAACAATCCTACTTTTAATTACATTCACTAGTTCAGGGGAAGGGTCAGCACCCTGAATGTCAGAGAAAATACAAGCAGAGAAATTAGCACAAAGACCAACAGATGGGGCTCTTAAGTGCCTGATCCAAAGCAATATTGCTACACACTTTACATACACCTCAAGACAACCTTTACATCTGAGCTGTTGGGAGCTCTGAATATATAGCTACTCAAAAGTCTCCACCAGGAAATCAAAAGATCCTTCTCATAAGTAAACCCCCAAAGCAAAATATCAACTCAGAATGTATATACACTTCTTAGAACCAGAAGGCATCACAACCCTTGTGACTCAGTGCCTAATCAACCTAATAGCAAAAAGTGTGAAAACCTTCCTACAAGCAAGCCTCCCCTTAATGATCTCCACATGAGGCCTGTTAATGGGCAGGGAAGAGCTTCATGTCCCATTGACATTACATATCTGTATACCATTAGGAGCATTAATATCTCCTCCACTTCTCTTCCAAACTTATCTATGCAGAATTTTGTGGTCTTTGCTGAAGTAAAGCAAATACAACTAATTTTATATATCACCCCATCAACAATGACATTAAGGTCTTTTATATGATTCCCAATCACTGATTGCAAGGTTGTTAAAATTGA
This sequence comes from Phalanger gymnotis, assembly GCA_028646595.1. Lineage (NCBI taxonomy): Eukaryota > Metazoa > Chordata > Mammalia > Diprotodontia > Phalangeridae > Phalanger > Phalanger gymnotis. Next base: position 5,151 of record JAQQSZ010019952.1, read on the forward strand.
AAAGCAATTGTTTACTTCCCTCCTCTAAAAAACGGGACTCTCAGCCAAAACAGCCAATGCTACCAATAGGAATAATTACAGAGTGATCACTTCCTCTGGAGTTAGCCTAATAACTAAGTTCTTATGACAGTTGCAGAGATTCTCTCTTTTTTAATTTGACACCATCCAATGGCCATATGGGTTATGAATTCTGACTTCACAAGAGTCTCACATGAGAATTTCAGTTACTACAATAATTTTATGACATTATTTAAGCCAAAATAGTCCTGTGTCTTTGTATTTCCTGCCTGGTAAAGAATGACTGTATAGCTTTCAGGTTAAAACATAATCTAAGGTACAGGTTGTTTCCTTTGCCACTTTACCAAATATAGAGGACAGAGGAATAAACAAACATAGCAATAAAAGCTTATTCTTGAGCCTTGTGTGATCTCAGGTCTCCGATTCACTTTCATTTCCTTATTTTCTCAAGTTTTCCCTAAAATACCATTGCCAGAGATGGCTTAAATTCTGGTTATTATTTTATGCTTTCTGTCTTTATCAACATTCTCCATTCAAAATAAGAATAGATTGATTGTATGGTTAATTTCTGTTAACTCTATGATCAGTGTCAATTACTAGCTGTTTTCTCAGTTTATCATTTTGTAAAATTTTCATGGTCATTCCTATAGTATAACTGTCTCCTAAGGTGAGGAGCGGGATAATCTGACAATGTGTCCAAGACTCTAACCCAGGGGTGGGGAATCTGCTGTCTCGAGGCCACATGTGGCTCTCTAGGTACTCAAGTGTGGCCCTTTGACTGGATTCAAACTTCATAGAACAAACTGTTCTTCACAGAACAAATTAGATTCATTCAATGCTGTAGGTGAAGTCTGATAAAAGTGAAATAACAAAGGAAAGATTACCTCCTGATTCCTGGAAATTATGATCTTCCCAATGCTGACCAACATCAGATTAGTTTTCTTTTGCCTGTCAGATCACCCTGCTGACTTTTATTTAGGTTGTGATTCCACTAAATCATATACCTATACCTATACACATATATGTATTTATGTATATATGTATGTATGTGTATATGTATCTATAAACATACATAGACATATACACACATTTATCTAAGCTATATATATCTATATGTGCATGTGTTTTCAAAAGGACTGCAAGGTCTTTTTTTTAATTCCATATAGTTAGGAAAGTTCTTTTTCTTTTTCTTTAAATATAACCCAGAGTTAATGACTTTATTTTCATAACATTTACCATGACCTTGTTATAATGACAGTTCGTGCTCACAGGTTCAGATGGTTTTATTCTAATCCAAAGGAAAGAACAAGTTGTTTGAGTGGGCGTAGAGTGCACATCTGTTTCCATGGCAGATACCTTCAAACATGCAGATATATCTTGTTTAGACACTGAGTGTTCTTGACTGATTTATTAGCTTAAGTATCACATTTCACATGTATGATAATGTAAATAAATTTCTCTAGTTCTGATCTTTTAAAATATGAAATGATACACCTAGTTGTCTCTCAAAGATAGTAGGCTCTACATTAAATATGACAACCGTTAATTACTTTATCCTTTTTTTCTGTAGAAGTGAAAATCTCATAGTTACTTCTATTATAAGTTGCCCATTACTCTTTAAATTTATTTTATGCAGAATTTCTTGTCATATCATTAGGGCATCAGTGTATGTCAACAGTATATATTTTGGTATCATTTGCTGCTATGCCATCTGTAGTATAGAAAAAGAGGAGATAGAATTATACAATATATATTTATCTATAGCTATAGTTGAGCTATAAATAGTCAGTATTATCAGCATACTCTGTTTTCTATTGCCCCACGTACAATTAATGAACATCTTGAATCGTCGCTTCCCCCAAATGCCTGTCATAATGGTGGATACAATATTCTTATGTTCATGATAAATAACTCACATGTAGATATTGCTTTAAATTTTGCAAAGCACTTCATATATTATATTACTTTATCTTCCTAAAAAACCTGGAAAGTAGGTACTATTATGATTTTCATTTTACTGATGAAGAAACTGAAATTGAGAGAGGTTAAAAAATTCGTCCGGAATTGCACAGTGAGGAAACATCTGAAACAGGATTTGAACTCATGTCTTCCCTGATTCCAGATCCAGCCCTCTCTCTACTGTGCTAACCAAAGCACCTGTTACATCTAGATGTTGCCATCAGTAATTGGTCAAACATACCGCATCATCAATTTCTGATCCACTGAGGCTTTGAAAGTGCTTCTGGTATGCAAAGGCAAGTGAAACCATATTAGCTAGAGAAGAGTCCTGAAGGTGATGACCCTCATAACACAAACAAGGCCAGAGCTCTAAAAGGAAAAGATAGAACTGATGTCTTCTCAGCCAATTGGCCTCTTAAAGAGATATTTTCATAGAGAATCTTGTTTTTTGTTTCTGTAATGAAGGTTTACAATTATGGACTATAATGACGGACTATCTGAAATACCTATTTCTAGAGCTTTTTGGTAAGTAGTAACAGGCATTATTGTCAGCATGCTATTTTCCATGCTTTAATAACTTTCTTCTCATATTCAATGTTCCTTCTAGCTCATTTGTTTCTCCTTTAAGGATTGTAGTATTATTTAAAAAAAAAACTTTTCACATTTCTTTGTCTCTACTTTAAATAAAACTAATGCTTTATTTATGCTTATTTCACTATAATAAAAGATTTATTACATCATCTAAGGAATATCTTCTTTTATCATGTCTCTTACAAGCATTATGAATAGTCATTCATGACCAAAGGTGAATTGGCCATGCATTACTAGAAAACCCCACCCTGGGGACAACCAGAACTATTAAAAAGAAACTTAAACATTTACTGGGAATTTCAAGGTCAACATTTTCGCTGTGATTCTATTTCATAATAACTTTTAGAAATTCCATTTAAACCATTTTAAAACACAGAATCACAAATTAATGTTGTAAAGAATGTTTCTGATAAAACTATAAATCTAATAGTGAATCTAACATGTGCTCTTTATGAAACGGTATGATCATCTCTCCCTCTCCTTCATTCTCCCTCCCCCCACCTGAACAAAAGAGACTTAAAGTGAAATAAAAACAGCACTTTTAATAAAATGTAAAGAGCAACTGATATAAATGAGTTGAAGGAAAAAATGAAGGTCAGAAATATTTTCTTATAATTGAAAGCATAAGAACATTTTTCAACATTTTTTTTTCATTTCAGGCCATTGTTCCTTAATGCTGCTTTTGTGATTATCACTGTGCCTGCTTTTCAAAATGATACTTTCCCCCCTTGTTATAAGACTATTTTCCTATCATTATTTTTCTGATAAATGTTGATTTCTTATTATATTATACACATTTTAATGACCCCATAAAACATCACTTGCATTGTATAATGAATTATAAATTGAGCAACATGGGATGGTCTCAGTGCAATAAAAAGTATTTGTTCATTGATTTATTATATGTCATTTAAAATTCTGTTTCATTCATACTTCAATGTACAAATAGCTTTAATTTCACTACCATGGAATGACTTCAGTATATTCTAGAGCAGAATGAAGTTGAGTGAATATCTCCAATTAACAAATTGGCCTTGAAGCCAATGCTAAAGTGCTAAAGTGTTAGAACTGACAATATTTGACATTATGAATACAAATAAAGTAAATTAAATCTTTTGATGAATGAAAAAAATAGCAGTTTGGAAGTTTTGTTTAGGGGTTTCAAAAATTATTTTTTTGCAAAAGTATAAATCTGTGATTCAATAAGCAAATTATTCTCTCCAATAGATTAAGTAGGAATAGATCAGATGTACCATGAGACAATCTATCATCTACAATCAGTTATCATCTACTGATGTATAAATGATGATGCTACTTGTATTATTTCACTTTCCAGTCCTCTTGGCAGTATATTGACAGAGAATGGCTGAGAGTTACATTAAAGAATGCCACTCTAAAAAGAAGAAATTATTAACAACAACTATAACCCCCCCAAAGTCCCATCCATTGTCCATAGTGTCAGGTATTTAGGACAATGGTAAAATAGAGTAATGTCAGGTAGGATACAATCCAGCAGGAAATTTGTTTTTCTCGTGACTGCTGTAACAACTCTGAAGGTTTTTCAAGAACTCTGAAACATGGACAAATTAGGCTCTGGTGATTTCACTCATTGGGTTAGTGTACTGCAAAGACACCTTTGATTTAAAAGATAGAAAAGGATTAGATTGTAGCATAGGATTGTGTGCTCAATCTACCTGGGCATTAATGATGATTAGTTTGACCCCTGTTTGGGTACTTTAGGAAGGCAAGATATACTAGAACAAATCAGACATTTTAATGGCTGGAAATGCTTCAATACATATTACCTTGACCACTAAATCGGGATAACCCTGAGTACATATGAAATAGATTGAAGAAAAGAACACTTTATTTATGCTGTACTACAAAGAATATACTAAATTGAACTGGAATATAAGACCATTGGAGACTGATCTTACAAGTAACAGACAAAGGCTTCATATTTCACATGTTTATGTGTGAGTTCCAATATACAATAGTATATTATAAATGAATATAAGAATTTTTTCATATTTACATAAGAAATAATTGCTGATTTTACTTACTTCATTCTGTCTCAGTCCATATAAATCTTCCCAGGTGTATTTGAACACTTCTCTTTCTTCCTTTCTTACAATACAAATAGTAATCAATTACATTCCTATGTTATAATTAGTTGGAGGCATAATTCCATATTTCTCTCCAGGAAGGGTAGATCTATTCTGAAAGACTTAAAACTCTTATCAATAAAATGACCAACCATGATTCTAGAAGACTTTTAATGAAAAATTGGTGACCACTTCAGGGGGAGAAATGATGGACTAATGTACAGAATAAAAAAAAAAAACACATTTTGGTGTGGCCAGTGAGGAACTTACTTGGCCTAAATATGCTATTTAAAAAAATATTGCTTGCCTTCCCGCCCCTTCTATCTTTTTCCTTTCTTTCTTTCCTTTCCTTTCTTTCTCTTTCTTTCTTTCTTTCTTTCTTTCTTTCTTTCTTTCTTTCTTTCTTTCTTTCTTCCTTCCTTCCTTCCTT
>JAQQSZ010019953.1:0-10253 GCA_028646595.1 Phalanger gymnotis
CAAGGGGCAGAGACAAGGGCAGGGGCAAGGGCAGAGACAGAGGCAGGGGCAGAGGCAGAGACAGAGGCAGGGGAGGGGCAGGGGCAGAGACAGAGGCAGGGGCAGAGACAGGGGCAGGAGCAGAGACAGAGACAGGAGCAGAGACAGAGACAGGGGTAGAGACTGGGGCAGGTTCAGGCTCAGGGCCAGAGACAGGGGCAGAGACAGAGACAAGGGCAGGGACAGAGACATGGGCAGAGACAGAGACTGGGGCAGAGACAGAGGCATGGGCAGAGACAGAGACTGAGGCAGAGACAGGGGCAGGGGCAGAGACAGGGGCAGGGGCAGAGACAGGGGCAAGGGCAGAGACAAGGGAATGGTCAGAGACAGGGGCAGAGACAGAGGCAGGGGCAGAGGGCAGAGACAAGGGCAGGGGCGGGGATAGAGACAGAGGCAGGGGCAGGGGCAGAGAGGAATGAAGGAGTGAACGTGGCCTGGGCGCTTTCTTTCAAATTGGAGGTCTGAGAGGAACTGACTAGTCAGAGTAAGGGGACAAAGGTATCTTCAAGGAAGAGAAAGCCGTTGAACCATGGTGAAGACAGCAGTTTAATGAGTCAGGAGTAGAACCCAGAGATAATGAAGGACCAGGAATAGACTGGCTACTGTGGGGAGGGCATGGCAAGTAGAAGGGGGTGGGGTTTCTGATTGAGGGGTCGCTGAGAACAGGTGATCTTTATCTGAGAGAAAAGAAGCTTGGCAGTGGCGGGGGAAGTGGGGGAGGAACATGCCCACTGTCTCCGTGCGTGCAGAGGGTCACCACATGGAAGGGGGCAAATTCCTGCTCAAGTGGGTGTAAATGCCTCTAATGGCCCTTCTATCTCAGAGGGTCAGTGAACAAGTAATGAGCTCCTTCCCCAGTCCTAGAGCTCTGGTGTAAAGGAGCTTCTTCCAGTGGAGGATGGACTGGGTGAAGTCCCTGGGGATTCTGGGATACTTTGCTTCTGAGCTGAAAGGCTTGAAATTGAGACCTCATAGCCTCAGTGGATCTCTTCAGTGTGGCTATACCCTCCACCAGTGCAGGTCACACCTCCACCTTGGCTTCCTCTCTGTAATTTGCGTCCATGCATTCTCACCAACCCTCCCAAAAGGTTCTTCCTAACTTGACTGAGGCCTTCTAAGCTCTTATCACCATTGGTTGGGCTACAGTGTGGACCTTTGGGCTGCGCATCTCATATTCTTTGTTTTTTCCACCCAACCTAACCTCCTCCCTTCCTAATGGATGACATCTTCCATGCCACTGCCAGTACACAAATTGTCTTTGGGAAGATTCGAGGAACCTCATCACGTGCCCCGAGCCTCACTGCCATGGTCTCTCATTACCTACAGTTCGGATTCTTGACGGTGGTGATATTTACAGCCACACAGCTTCTCTAGGAGAAACTTGGACTCACTGAAGTTCTGTACAGTTTCTCAAGCCCAACCTGTGGTCCCACTCTGGGCACCCATAATGATACTGGGGGACCCTCGTTGACTCATAACACGGCTGCCTCCTTATTGTATGTTGTTCAGTCATTGTCGAACGAAGTCGTCTCTGAGGCTGCATCTATCAAGGATTCTTGTGCCGACTAAGCATATACGTTGCAGACCCTTGTGGAGGAGGCTGCATCCTGCTCTACCAGAACCAAATGCCTTTTTGTCGTCAGGAAATGGCAAACTCGCTAGGATCTTGGAGTCTAAATCAATACTGTGACTATTAAGCTGTGGTTGGCCATAGCCTAGTTTGTTTTTTTTTTACCAAAGCCTGGCTGTTGCCTTTGTATATTTGCCTTAAAGATGACCTGGTGGGTAGATCAGATGGAGACCACTTTCCAAACAATTTTCTAGAAACAAAAAAGCTTGGTTGCCAGTATCTCCTCAGTCATTCTTTTGTTGTCAGACTATCCACGATTGTTTCCATTCTTTTAGCATCTCTCCCTCCTTGACCGATCCTTCCAAATTGTGCTGCGTGAAGTGGTTTCTTCTGTGCTTTCTTGGTCATGCTCTCCCATTCTGCCTGACTTCGTTTTCTTAAATGCCATTCCCCTTTCCTCATGAGCATCAAGCAGTGAGGTCTTAGAGTCTAAATGTGGTGGCTCCACTGCCATCGATGATAAGAATAGATTTCGGAAAAATGTTTCACTTTGTCTTTGTTTTCCTGTTTTCAGATACATTGACAAATGCCTTGTGACAGAACTTAGTTGGGTGTCCTACCAAGCTTTCTATCGGCTCGTTGTCCCTCCACTGCTTTTCACCATTATGTTCTTGGCTTCCACGTCTCTTACTTGATGAGCAGATCAAGTCTTTGCAGGTGTAGTTTCTATTCTTTTGGTTTTATCACTTACTTGGCCTAAAGAAGGGCAATAATTAGAGTCAATATCTTTACTTTTATCAGTTTTCCATTTTTCAGAGTGAACAACTTGTTCAAATGGAACTCACTGCAATTGCTTATCATACTTCTCCTTACCTTTATCCCAGCTAATCCACGGTCTGTCCATCTAAAGGCGCTTCTGACACGACTCCCCCATCCGTCATCGGCCATTCTCTGTTGTAGCTGATACGCTATTCAGGGCTCAGCCTATCTGGCAACTTCAGACTCTTCTTGAAGAGAGTGTCCTGAGTCCTCTGTGAGCTTTGGCACCCTTCATTTCCAAATCCTAAGCCATGTTTTCCAATCTTCTTTTCTCCTCACCTATGTGACTGCCTTTGCATGAAGATCACTAGCTATCAAGGGGGTAGATGCTGATTCAGTTTGGAGGACATAGTCAAATTCTTCCTATATTTTCTCCACTTTCCGTCCACAATTATCTTCATCGTGTTCATCTTCCTCAGCCTCCTCCTGAGTACTGCAGGATAAGATATCTCTTTAGATATCCGGCCATTGGGCACCCAATGAAATCAACTCCTTTGTTTCTCTTCTTTGAGTCATCCGTCTATTGGCAGCATCTGTCTTCTGGCTCCTGGTTCATATCTAGAGATAATGTCAATATGGACATGCTTCAGTTCCCTCTGGTAGTATTTCAACATGATGGTCATTGAACAAAGATCTCCTGGTCAGAAGACCAGAAGTTAACGTTTTGTGCATAATGCTAAGAATCAACCATTTTTAGACTCTCCTCTTTTTCCACTTCTGGACTGATGGTCATTTTCTATTTTTCCTTGTCTTTTCTTCCTTCACAACATCTCCTGTATGCGCCCCCTTTTCTCCACTCACGTTGTCGCCTCTCCCTTGTTTCAGCAGCCTACTGGTTGGTCTCCCTGCCTCATGTCTCTCTCCACTACGGCCCTATCCTATATTCAATTGACAAAGTGATACTCCTGAAACCCAGGTCTGACCATGTCACTCCCCCACTCTCTAGTGCTTCCAGAATCAAATGGAAAATCCTGTTTGGCTTTCAAAGCCCTTCACAACCTGGTCCCTTCCTACATTTTCTATCTCTCCTCCATGTACTCTAAATTTAATGACGTTGGCTGCCTGGCTGTTCTTTGTGTACCAACCTCCATCTCCCAACTCTGAGCATTTTCCCTGGCTGGCCCCCATGCCTACAATGCTTTCCCTCCTCATCTCTGCCTCCTGGCTTCCTTCAAGACCCAACTAAAATTCTACCTTCTTTAGGAGGCCTATCTTGGTCCCCCTTAAGGCTGGTGTCTTCCTTCTGTTGTTTCTCTCCAGTTTAACCTGCCTATAACTTGTTTGTACCTAGTCGCTTGTATGTTGTCTCCCCCATTGGAATATGCCTTCCTTGTCATAGCCTCATTAGCACAAGGCTTGATACGTAGTAGGTAATTATTAATGCTCATTGCCTTCACTGCCCAGGGAGGCCAGACTCATCTGGGTCCCTGAAGCACAGAGCACTGGACCTGCCTTATGTGGGCACCAACTTTTGAAGCCATTGAGTCCAAACCCCCTTATTATACAGATGAGATAACTAAGGCACAGAGATGGCGAGAGATTTCCCCAAGGTCACACAACTGAACTGGTAAATCAGAGAGGCAGGATCTGAACTCTGGTTCTCTGATTCTAAAGCCAGTGCTCACTCTGCTGTACTAGCAGTGCTGGGGCTGCCTCTGAGCCTGGGCTGCGCTGGGGTGGAGCAGAGGGTCCAGGGACAGCTCCCAGCCCCTTTCTTTTGTCCACCAGCTTCCTGCAGAACAACGAGCTCCACTCCATAGCCCCTGGGGCATTTACTGGCTTAGCAGAGCTAAGAAAGCTGTGAGTAGTCTCTCCTTGGATAGGGATGGAGAAATGGGGGCAGAGGGAATGGGCAGGGGACTGACTTTCCTGGGTGAACCAAACCCAACTAGGAAGAGGCATGTGCCTAGGGCACCAGAGAAGGGAGCAGTATACTAAGTCTTCCTCAGATTTGGAGTGTGCTGGGGAAGGGAGCCAGAGAGACAAAGAAGGGGGCAAGGACTGTACCATCCCAGATTGAGAAAGATGTGAGTGTCCCTTCTCTGGTTGGGAAATGAGGTGGAATCTGCAGTACTGCTGGGTTTGGACCCCAGGCATAATGGGAGTGCAGTTTGGCTTTCTCCCTATGACTATCATCATTGGCCCCAGCCTTGGCACTGAAGACCAGGAGGAAGGAAGCAGGGGCGGGGGGTGGGGAGGGAATCCTGGCTGAAGCCTTGCCCCTAACTGAGACCCTCCTTCTCTGACCTCAGGTTCCTGAGTCACAATCGGATCCACTCCCTTGCTCCAAGACTCTTCCAGGATCTCTGCCACCTAGAATGGCTGTGAGTTACTGGAGGGAAGGGCAGGAGAACCTGGGGGTCAGGAGTCAATCCACTGGGGGAATGGACCCTCCAGGAAGCAGAGATGACTGAATTAGGCTTGGCTGAGCCCAGCTGACTATGGTAGAGGAGAATATGGGATAGTGCCTTGGGTCTCATCTCTAATTTGAATTTGCTGTCAGCTCCAGAATGGGTCCACCAAATGAGTGTACTCAATGCACAGATGCCAGCTACAGATCCTTGTATGAAAGTGGGGAAAAATCCACTGGTTAGGGGATACGGATCTTTCCTCCTGCTTATTGGGCTGGGTCCCTGGTACCTCCTTTTGCCTTCTGTCTTTCTCCAGGATGCTGGACAACAACCAGATCACTGAGTTGCCACCTGATGCCTTCCTGGGCCTGAAGTCTCTGTACTTTCTGTGAGTTCCAGTTATGACCCCCCCCTTGAGGTGCTACAGCACCCTGGGGAGCACAGACAGTGTTTGTGTATATGTGGGGAGGTGCATGTGGGTGGGAGAGGAAGAGGGTACCTCAGCCACACTGGAGAAGGGAGGGCTCAGCACACAACTGGTCATTCGACAAGACTGCTCCTGCTTCGCTCCATGCACAGAACATACAGACATCGCTTCCCCATCTGGTTCTTTGTGCTGGTGCCCTCTGCTTGTCAAGACTGGGTGGTTCCTGAAGGCAGACACAATGTCTTGTTCTGTGGATCCCTCAGAGCAGTTTTGTACCCATCATTTCTTCATTCCTTCCTTCATTCCACAAAGTTCCTGTCATTTCTTCCAAGGCCCAGTGCTCAGTGCTAAGAGGGAGAGAGGAATGAATAGGGCCTAGTCTCTGACCACAAGGAGCTCACAGTCTCTAAGGGGGTAAGACAAAGAACTGGGCTGCAGATGTGGTGATTATCACCCAAGACGACAACAAGGAGAGAGGCGTGACTTCCTGCACTGCGAGACCAGAGCCTTGAAGGAGGAGCTGGGAATATCACGTCTGGGACTGAGGTGGTTTGGGGGACATAGGGTAAGTCTAGGAGCCTGGTGCAAGCTAGAAAGCAGACTGCTATTCCAGCCAAAGGTACCGCACGAGTGCCGGATCCAGGAAACGTGTCTGGTAAATACCTCACCTCCTCACGATGTCAAGCTGTCACTGCCTCTTACCGCACATCAGCCAGCCTGGCTCTCCCCCTACGCCTGCCATTGTCTGCCATTGTGTGATCAATTGGCTTTCCCTGTATGAAACTTGCTATCGTCCGTAGTTGTCTGCCTGTCACCGTATGCTGCACCATACCTAGGAGTTCTGGCATTTGGGGCAAGTTTCATTTTATCGGGGGGAAGTGGGATAGTGTCGCTTCTGTTGCGCACGGCTGAAGTTGACCAGAGCCCTAGGTCAAATGAGTTCAAGAGGACGAACTTGTGAGCCACCAGAGTATTTCAAAGGAGATAGGGCCTGAGTTGAGCTGAAGAGAAAGAAGATTGTGTAAAGAGCTGGGGAGAAGAGGGAGACTGACAGGACAGGACAGAGTGTGTTTGTTGTGGTTGTTGGGTAGCGGTGGGAGACGGAGGGTTCCGAAGGAGCGGGGGGTGCGAAAAGGAAGCCGGATCCTCCTCTTGGTCCTGGATGTCAGGGGGCCAGAGAGAAGGAAGCAGCCTTGAAGGAGGTACCAAGAGATTCCATATCTTCAAGAGAAAGGTAAGTTGTAGCGAAGGCACGTCAGAGGACAAGATCTAGGATGAAGGGCATTCCAGAGGGTGCAGCGGAAAGGGAGGGACTGGAGAGGACTAGGTGGGGGAAGCTGGGGGAAATGGCTTTTCAAAATGAGTTCTAAAGCCCAGAGATCAGAGGAGCAGGAGGTGAGAATTTGCACGGGGAATAGCAAGCATGGAGAAGTTAAATGAGCCACGGGGCTCAGATCTGAGTGCCTTGCCAGAGCCTCTCCGCCTCGCCTCTGAAATAGGGAGAATAGTCACTGTCAACAGTTTAGGGCACAAGTCCCACAAAGGCTTGATTTCGTCCTTCATTACAAAGCAAGGCAGAGAGAAGTGTTGTTTGGCAAGCGGCCTTCTGGGGATGAGTCATTTCCCACAGGTATCAAGAGTACATGGGAAGCACATGCTCCTGCTGGGTTCACAGTCATCCAGTTACCGGCCTCAGAGACAATTTGTTGTGTTCCAGGGCAGAGGACAAGCTTACTCATTTGAAGGGCTCAGACAGAGGGGGCTTTCTTAGTCCTTTGGTTGTCCTTGCCCAAGATCCTGACCAAATGAGTGCAGGGGTTCAAGGGGATTGCCCACTTACACCGAAATGAAGGCTTATTTGAAAATGGAGTCACATCGAGACCCCTCAGCCATTCCAATACTGACCGTTAGAACAAGTGGTGGACATGTGCAGAAAGCTTGGTCTGTGCAGGGCAGTGTGCTCAAGGCTATGGAGACCAAAGGAGATCCCATCTCTGCCCTCAGGGCCTGTACATGCACCCACCAAGCTTCACCATTAATCCCCAATGATTCCACGTGTCCTATATGCCATGGGCCTCCAGGCTAGTTGGACGGCCTCAATACTCTGGAGGTTGGCAACGAGAGGCTAGCTGAGGGGCCAGCACTAGGGGAGAAAATGTACCTCCCAAATTATGGCACCTGGACCAGTTCTGCCTATATGCCATTTTACTCCCACAGTCCATCTGCTACCTCTCACTGACTGGCATGGGATTATAGGATCAGTATTATAAGGGACCTTAGTCTAATACCCTAATCTTATAGAGGAACTGAAGGACTCAGAGAGACAGAAATATTAACTTGGCAGAGTCAGGATTCAAACCCATATTCAGCCCCCTTTCCACTGCCTTCTGATCTACAGCTGCTCTCAACTGTCTGGCTGGCATTGTCTCTCATCATACATCTCTCATGTCTCCCATTGGCCAGTTTCTAGCTTGGTATGGTCTCACTCGAGGATACCATCCACCTTTGTATATTCACTGACTACTTCCTATTGTCCGGTAGTATTTTGACTGTCCGCCATTGTAATGACATTGTCTGATTCAGAATGGCAGACTCTCTGAACCCATCCAGTCCGGTGAATGAGACCTCCCCTCTACAGCAGAGCTGGCAAGAGCCTCTCATCATTGGCCGTCGGCCACTGTCTTGGCTGCATCTTTGCCACTGTCTTCGAAAGTCTGACTGTGCGCTCATGTGCTGTCATGGCTGCCCACTGTTTGTTCTCACGAGGTCACGTGGCTCAGAAGTGGCAGGGCAGACCTTGTATTTTGGTTAACGACAGTGATCAGCTGGCATTTCTAGAGGGCTTTAAGTCCCACAAAGTGTATTGCAAATACTATCTTGTTTGATCTTCACAACAACCCTCCACTTTACAGATAAGGAAACTGAGGCAGACCAAGGTTAAGTGCCTTGCTCAGGGTCTCCCAGCTGATTAAGTGTCTGAGGCCGGATTGGAAGTCAGTTCTTCCTGACTCCAGACTCAATGCTTTCTCCACTGCACCAAAGGTCCCATCCGGGTTCTTACTCCGAGTTCATCTGACATTGTCTCTCTGCTTGTGTCTTTGTCACTGTTTCAGGTCTCTCTGACACTGTCTAATGCTCTTCCTTCCTCCCTTCTGGTCCCTGAGCTCAGCATTGTGGAATTTACAATCAATCCCTGCCATCAAGGAACAGCTACCATAGCGATGACTTTACACTGTTCACAGTCTGACGCTGCCACTTCCCTGCTCAATAAACTCCAGTGGCTCCCTATTGGCCCAGGGATCAGACATCAAAGTCCTGTTTAGCCCTTCATGACTTGTACCCAATCTGACCTTTCTGTTATTTCCTCTCCTGCATGGCCCAGGCCATCTGGCCTTGCTCTTCATTGTACACAGTGCTCCATTTCCCACCTCCATGATTTTGCATGTGTGGAATGCATTTCCTCCTCACTGCCTCCTCAGCATTCTTCAAAGCTCAAGTGTCTCAATGTTCACTCCCCAATAGTATGTGATCTCCATCAGCCACCAGGAATTTCTTAATGGTTTCCTATGGGCCAGGCACTAGGCTGAGGAGTGGGCATACAAAGAAAGGTAAAAACTTGGTTCCTGCTCTCAAGGGAGAGACAAGTAAGCAGCTCAGGCCTGAGGCAGCCGCTCCTCCCTTCGCCTTCTGTGTCTCTATCCGTGGAATGTCCAATGTCCACAGTCCTCACATGGGGCCAGGCCTCCAGGCGGTTGTCAGGACATGGTTGCTAAGTGCCCCAGAGCAGCCTTTCCATGCAGAGTGATGAGGGCTAGATTTTCCATAGGCAGAAGACGAGATGAGCTCAGTGAGGGAGTGAAGGACACCATTTCTAAGCTAAGACCCTCGACAGAGGAAAACACATAGCTGGCCCTTTGCCATCCAATTTGGTCATGATCTAAGGAATAGGGACTATTAAAGGAAACCTAGATAGAAGAATTGGGCTTGCTTTATCCTATAGACAAATGGGAACCATTGAAGGCTTCTGTGCAAGACTGGAGACAGATTCTGTTCCCTTCAACAAGTGTTAATTCAGGACTCAGCATGACTAGGACTAGAGGTATGAAGAGCAAAGGAAAAGCAGTGTCTGGACTTCAGGAATTGGCCTTCCACTGAAGAACGCAGTATTTATGCAAATGGAGGAAGGCTACAGGGATGGACAGCCTTGGCTTCCTGTGGGAGGCAACTCAGGATTTCGAGAAGCAGCTTCCAGTGGGTCAGCACAGGTGGGGCTGACCAGTAGGCCAGATGAGAAGTGCTCAAGATTCCACCTAGCATGGTAGAAGTAAGTGTGGAAATCAGGAAATAGCTATGGAGGAGATCTTGTGGCCCTGGGGGACAGCAGAACTGAGCAGCTGGCCCAAGCCAACGATTCACAGTGCCTGGTTGACTAAAAGGCTAGAGCTCTCAACTCCAGGAATGCATTAAGGTCAAGTTGGGGCAGGCCATTGAGGTGCAGTCCATCCTGAGCACAGCTTTGGGGCTGACTGCCCTCCTACTCGTCCAGTAGGTGTCAGTCAGAGAGAGGTCAGGGCTGGACATGGAGATCTGGGAAGCTGCAGCCACACAAAGGAAATCATGGAGCCTGTGGGGGCCCATGAACTCATAGAGGAAGAGAGAAAAGGGAAGGGCAGGGGTTTGGGGGAGCCAACCTTTGATAAAGGGATAGTGAAAGGGCCAGAGAAGACAGAAGACAGTAAGAGAATCCTCAGAAGGAGTGAGGGAGGCTCTCTTGAGCTGGCAGCATACATCCTCAAAGTGGATGGACCCAGAGAAGAGATTAGCACAGGCTCAGCTCAAGGAAGATCTGGGACTGTCTGAGGGAGTATTGGAGGGGACTGGGAAGACAGCTGGGGAGTGATATGTCTGTAAAAAAGAAAAGTGAATAAACCATTCTTACAAAGGAAAACAATTGAAGGCAAACACCTTGTAGCCCTTAAAGTGTTCTGTAAGTGGGAACAAGTACAAGGAAAGAAAAGTGGGCAGTCAGCAGTGAGGGTGCTTCAGG
>JAQQSZ010019954.1:0-10253 GCA_028646595.1 Phalanger gymnotis
AAAAAAAAGTAAGGAATACACCTCTGCTTTCTGGTAACTATCAGCAAACCATGGGATTTGCTCTCCCCACAACCCCGCTGCCCCCCAATTATTTTTGTTTCTTTTGCATATCCTTTGCATTTATTTATCCCATGTCAGAATACAACCGCTTCTCCTGATCAGAGACCAGCTCACTTTAGTTTCTGTATTCAGAGGCTTAGCATAGTGCCTAGCTAGATAGTGCCTGTGATTTTATTGATTGATTTGTTGCCTTTCCCTAACATGGTGTCTGACATAAAGATGACAATTAAGAAATGCTCGTTGAACTGATTCAAACTGAAATGCAGAGAATATATCTCTGAGTGTATAAATGTATATACAAAAATGTATAAATGGTTTGTTTCAATCTTTCTTGGGAATATCTGCCACATCAAAGTGGTTGCTGTAACAAAACAAAATTATCTACTTTGAAAGAATATATGAATACATAAATGAATGGCTTGGAAACAAAACAAAACAAGAATGGTGATGTTTTCATTACAATCTTGCAGGGCTCTGGGGATCTAACTAAATTACGTATGTGCATCACAATTTAAGAAGTGAGTTAGCAGCAGCAGTAAGAGTATTACCATCTTTTCTTATCTTCTAAATTCTTTCAGTTTGATGGGGATAATTTTTTGTATCTTTCAAGATGCCTTGCACAAAGGTATGCAGAGTGGAGGGTCAATAAGTATCTGCTGAATTAAAAGACAAGCATGATTCAGAACCAGATTTCACCTCAGTATCAACAAGGAAGATGCTTGGCTTCATTGCTGAGTTTCCCAGTTACATCCTGGCATGTGGTCTTGGTTTTCTTCAGAGCATCAGAGAGCAATTCTGATTCTGAAGAATAGTATGTGCTGGTTTTGCTTTGAAGTTGGGGGGAGGGCTTTTTGTATTTTTTCTAAGTGGCAAGGATTTCTGGGAGAATTCTACAAGTCTCATACACATAAAAATGCATAACTCTTTTTATAGTAGCAAAAAACCTGGAAACTATGAAAGTGTTTATTGAAGCTTAGAACCAGGAAGAAACATAATCATGAGTTAAAATCCAGCCTCAGACACTTACTAGCTGTGTCACCCTGGGCAAGTTGCTTAACCCTGGGTTGCCTCAGATCTTAATCTGTAAAATGTACTGGAGAAGGAAATAGCAAGAAAATACTCCAAAAAACACTCTAGTATCTTTGCCAAGAAAACTCCAAATGCGGTCATGAAGAGTCAGAAATGACTGAAACAACTAAAAAAAACCAAAAACTGGATAATGGCTAAACAATTTGTGCTATATGGATGTAATTTAATATTATTGCACTATAATAAATGATGAAATAGGTGGTTTCAGAGAAAACAGAGATTTAAGTGAACTAAGGAAGAGTAAATGACCAAAACTAGGAGAAAGCAATTTATTATAATGATATTATAAAGAAAAACAATTTTGAAAGACTCGAGAGTTCTGAACAATAAAATTATAAAATGTAATTTCAGAGGGCCATAGATAAAGCTACTTACCTCCTGAAAAAGAGGTGATAGATACATATTCAGAATGAGGCATATTTTTGGATATGGCTAATGTTAGAATTTGCTTTGCTTGATTATGTATATTTGTTAGAAGAGTCTTCTTTTTTCCTAAATTGGGGGGATTATGGGGAGCTAGGTGGGGGATAAATTAAAAACTAAAAAAGTATAATAAAAAAGGAAATAGTAGAGATCTTTCAATGATCCCTGATACAAATATTCTTTGCAAGCTCAATATTTTGCTAAATGGCTGTCAATCAGAGAATAACACAATTTAAAAAAACATCAAATTCCTGTGTCATCCAAAGAGAACTGGGGAGACACATGATGGTATAGTATCCCCTCTGTTCAGTGCTCCCCCCAATACAATGGACAAAAGCTTGTCACAGCATGTTATTAATGTTGAATTATATTAATGAAATGTCCTTCGGGACATTTATGATCAGAAAATGAGGTGGGCTGTTCATGTAGGAAGTTTGAAAGATAATGATGTTTATTCCAAGAGTTACCCTAGTGTCACAAAGTGTCACAAAGTATTCAAAGATGGACAGGAAGGCCTCCAAAACACTGAGCAGATAAATATATTCTGAAGAAATCTTATTGAGGACACTGACAAAAAAAATCTAACCCGTGTGTAGAATAACCACATGATGGCCTCCCTGTTTCATCAAAGTATCAAATGTAAGTATTCTTGAATGGCACATAGTAAAGCAAATTCATGTTCAACTAAAATGTGTCTGTCCACAACAAGGAAAGCATTATCCTGGGTTCAGGGCTACAAAAATAAAAAGAAATGTCGCCCTTGGACAAAAGGTGCTTACGGCTTAGGAGTGATTTAAATGGGGTAATGACAGACCTCCCCTATGATAGCCGCCATCTTGCTAGAAAACCATGAGGCTTTCTCATAGCCCAAGGAGAGAGGGATTTGAGGGTGGGGCTAGGCTGCTAGGGACTTAAGTGGAAATTTAGAAGAGTCAACATGAATAATGTGTCAGAGAGTAAATAAAAGATGATGACCATCATTGCTAGGAGCAGCTAGATGGATAGTGCAGTGGATAGAGCACCAGGCATGGAGTCAGGAAGATTTGAGTTCAAATCCAGCCTCAGACACTAACTAGCTGTATGACCCCGGGCAAGTCACTTAACCTTGTTTGCCTCAATTTCCTCATCTGTCAAAATCTGGAGAAGGAAATGGCAAACTATTGCAGTGTCTTTGCTAAGAAAATCCCAAATGGGGTCATGAAGAGTCAGACATGACTGAAAACAACTGAACAACCATTGTTGTGAAGCAGTGAGAGCCTAGTTGAGGTTAAATAACAGAAATTTGTGCTTGATTCAATCAACAATGCCTCTCAATTGATTGTCAAGTCCTTCAGATGATAAACATAGATCAACATATTTCTCATACAGCTAGAAACAGCCTGACACCAACTTTTTTCTTGCATCTTAGAATTTATCTTCATAAAATAGATTTTATAAATGATCTAGATACAAGCGTTCTTGACCTTGTGTTATGCATTTTAGAATATTATAAGGTGAAAGGGGCTATCACAAACTGCCAATGAGACAGAAACAAGATTAAGAATCCCTGCTCTTCCAAAAAAAAAAGAATCCCTGCTCTAGAAGGATGTCTATTGGATATCCCAAAAGCATTAACCAAAAACTTCCATAGGCAAACTTGAAGCATCCTATCCAGTCAAAGAGGCTAAAGAAACAAAGAGTACAGAAGGCTTCTGCTTCTTTGGGAGTCTAAACCAGCATCTTGTTTGTTTGGGAGCCTCCAAGCACTAACTTCAGGCTATCAACAAAGACCTGTAAGATAAGAGTCTGTCTGGGTAGGCATAAACGATTTGTATACCCACCCGTCCCAAGGTGTTCTATTAGCTGGGACTTTGTTGCTAAGAGATGAGCTTCAGGAGAATAGGAAGGTATTTTCCAGAAAAAAATCTCTTACTAGATCAATGTCTTCTTCCTTTTCTTTTTCCTCCTCCTTCTCTTCCTCCTTCTCCTCCTCTTCCTCCTCCTCCTCCTCCTCATACTACAACTATTACTACTACTACTACCACTACTACTACCACTACTACTACTACTACTACTACTACTACTACTACTACTACTACACACACCTCATTTTTAAGGAATAGTAGGGCTCATTCTGGCCATTCTATTTCATGACATAAAATTGAAGGAATAAAATTTTAATCACTTTAAAATACCAATGATTGAAGTTCTGAATTTAAATTTATATACCCTGAAGCTTAAAGACATAACATTTAAGTAAGATTTTCATGAGTAGATAACAATTAGGTCACATAACATGACAAAATAATTTGTGTTTATTTCTGACATCTTGAAATGTCTGACAGATGCAGAAATTTGCTTATTAGACCTTTTTTAAGACTATTTCATTTCTTTCTTAGCATAAAGACATAATAATTTCTATCCATGTTATAAAGCTGAAGGCAGCAGGCAAGCCCCAACACGAGACTAACCAAATCACCTCTTTTAGAAACCCCAAATACTGTGAAGATATCTGTGTCTGTAATATACCCTTAGCACAAAAAGATGGTAAATCTGAATTCAAAAGCCATAAAGTGGGAAGATTGCAATATTTTATCTCTCATAAGAATCTGTGTGTCTGGACCTATAGTGGTAAAGATAAAGCTGAGTGAGGAGGCAGAGTGGATAGGATTGCCGATAGCAACATGCCATTCTATTAAACCACCTTTCCCCAACCTCCCCCACCACACCACCCTGCAAAAAGAAGCAGTGTCTGATAGAGATTGTGTGTCAGGCAAACTATAATATGAGGACAGTGTGTGCTTCTCTCTCCATGTTTCTTTCCTGAACTTACTCTAGACAGAATTTTCCCTCTCTCTCTCCCCTCCTCACACTGCCAATGCTCCTCCCTGGCCTCCTCTGCACTCTACCCTGCCAGCTTTGGAGCTTCGGCCCTGAGCTTGCTTTTATGGTTCCCTGTATAACCCTTCAATGTAGATACCTTATTGTAGTGAACTCTTCTTGGCTCTGACCTTAAGGGATGTTTGGCCTACTCTTCGGATAACAGATCCAACCACAGTCTAAACCTCGTTCCTTGCTTCTTCTTCCCCTCTCCACCCCCAGATGTATCCCTAAACACCAATACCCTGTTTATTTTTGCCTCCCTCCACACAGGGCTGGGATGTGAGCAGAGCTTCAGCTGGCAGCATACACCCAGGTGGCTGATATTTCAGGATTGACCCCCACTAATATATGCCATATCTCACCTTTGGCAGTTTTGACAGTCTTTTGTGTCTCTTCGAGCGCAATAAACGTTCTCTTTCCTAGAAGTAAATAAAATGGATGTCATTTTTTAGCTCGAGTTAAATAATGCAAGAGAAAAATCAAGCTGATTTTGCCTTGAGGCAAACTTGGCCTCAAGATTCTCTAAATGTTTCTCACTTCAGTATCTGACCAAGAACAGTGAAGTGATTCCATTTCTCTCAGAATAGACAACAAAATTATCCTGTGACTTTGCTGCATGTGCTTATCCAAAATGTTGGTAACTTAACATGTTTTGCATGATTTCACACGTATAATTGAGATCATATTATTTACCTTCTCAGTAGGTAGGGGAATGGGAGAGACAGAGAGAATCTGGTACTCAAAATTTAAGAAGAGAAATATGTTAAAAATAAATAGCTTTTTTAAAATTAATAAAAGGGAATAAATAAAAACAATTTTGGTACCTAGTAAATTGCCTATTTTTTCTATAATCTCTTCAAAATTAATTCATGAAAAAATTCCCCAACCAAATCCTAACCCCTGACAGAGAAACAATAATGTTCTAGTAACATTAGCTTAAGGGTCAACATAGTATGTCTTGAAGATAAATGTTCTTCCACATGGTCTCAGCCTTATTTAATGCAAAGTCAGAAATATTCAGGGCCATATCTGTGAAACAGCAAAGCCAAATAAGATGCTCACATTCCCACTAACTCAGTACTATTTATCTTTTGAGGGCAAAAACATCAGAGAAACACACACTTGCTAAGTGAATTTTCAATATTCGGCTTGAAAAAAAGATTTGAAATCCTTGGTATGAAGTATGAACCTGAAGTATTCAAGATTAAAAAGCAATACGAGGGTCTCAAAAGCACATATGATCTATTTTTCTTTAAAAAGGCAAAATGAAAGAATAATGATGTCTCACATTTTTATTTTAATCATAATAGCTAACACTTATATAGCACTTTAAGGTTTGCAAAGAAATTTACATGTGTTACTTCTTTTAACCATCACAAGAAACCTGCAAGGTAGGTGCTTTTATTATTATCTCCATTTTACAGATGAGGAAACTGAGGCTAATAGGCATTGAGCAACTTGCCCAAGATCACATAGATAGCAAGCGTCTGAGGCAGAATTTGAATTTAGGTCTTCCCTACTCTAAATTAGTATGTTAGCTTACTATGCAAGACTGCCATCGGTAGCACTAATGAGCTTCAGCTTCACATAGCGCTCTGCTTGCAATAATTCTTTGAAAAAGATAGCGTACATATCTCCATTTTACAATTAATCAAGGCTTAGAAAAATGGAGTGACTTGCCTATATTCTATCAGTGTCCAGTTCAGGATTTGAACTCAGGTCCCTAAATTGATTCTAAATCCAGCTACTTTTCCATTACACCTGACAGCCACCATGATATAGACTCATTTGCAGTTAGAGGAGAGATGCTATTTCAGAAAGAATTATAAGAGAAACATGAAAATAAATTGCTTTTTTCCCCTTCTGTTGCCTAGGTATCATTAAGTCATAAGGACGTATGATTTCATGATAATGGGAACTATGAGGTGAAGAAACACCCTCTTCTAATGCAGACCCAGTGTAAGTTCTGAAATTTAAAATCCCACATCAAGAGGTTCTAAACCTTTTTGATTTTATAGATCTTTCTGGCCATCTGGTGAAACCTATGGACTCAGAATAATGTTTTTGAAGGCATAAAATACATAAGATTCTCAGAACAGTATTTTTGAATGCATAAATCAAAATACATCAGATTACAAAGGAAACCAGTTTCATTAAAATATGGTTATAAAAATGTAAAAAGAAAGAAAGAGAGAGAGAGACAGAGACAGAGAGAGAGAGAGAGAGAGGGAAAGAAAGAAAGAAAGAAAGAAGGAAATATAGACTCCAGGTTAAGAACCTGTGTCTTACATAATTATCTTGGGCCTTTAGAGGATAAATGACTTGCCTAAGGTCACACATTCAGTAAATGTCAAAGATGGCACTTTAATCCATTATCTTCACATCTTCAAAATTTCAAAGCCACATTGCCTTTATCATTTAGTCACAAAATTATGGAAATTACCCATTATAATACTAAATTTAGTGTAACTTTTATGAAAAATCAAAGAACAATGTGCCCTCAAATGTTCTGATTTCATTAGATCCTAAGAAAAGGATTCTGAGGACAATGAGATTTGTGTTTTATTGCACTACCCACTAGCACAGCAGTTCTCAAAGTGTAGTTCAGGGACCCCAGGTCATCCTCAAGACTTTTAGGAAATCCACAAGGCCAAAACCATTCTTATGATGATACTAACACATTTTATTTCCTAATATAGTAACTATCAATGGATATAACTCACATAAACAAAAGCTCTTGCAGTGAGTGGAGGGAAGGTCATCAATAAGTTCTAAGAATATAAAAGGGTCCTAAGACCAAAAAGTTTAAGAACCCCTCTACTAGCACATTCTCTTCCAAGTTTGAAAGTTTTTGGATCAGTTTACAAAAAAAAAACAGCAATGTGGCCAGTACCATGGAGAGATCATCGATCACTAGCTGTTGTTCCATGACCTGAAGCCTCAAGAATTCAATTTCTTGTTCATCGCGGGTAAGGCTGAGATCATTCAAGGAAGTGTGACGTTTCAAAGAAGCCTGGGCAGCCAACTTTTCTTTCTGGAAAAAAAATAAATTATAAATTGAATCGGATTTAACTTTTGGACATGTTGGTACTACCTTTCATTACAGATTTTCATTTCACTATTACAAATGCCCATAATTGTTGAGATTCAATAGGTCACTATATTTATGTCCTCAAAAAAACTGCATTTCTAGGTGATGGTCTCCTTAAGCCAGCATTGCCTGATGCAGCCATGCAAATTAATGGTAGATAAGGAATGCATAATAGCTTATATTTTGCATACTATAGTAGTCTATGCATTAAGAATCCATAATTCTGTTCAAGTATAAATTCTTTTCCTAATGATGAACACAATCTCTCTATAAATTATACTCTTCAGAATCACCTGAAGCTCAGAGAAGCTTAGTGAGTTTCCCAAGGGTTACAGAAATAGGACAGGTCAGGACAGGATTTGAAGTCAGGTATTCATGACTCCTTGTT
The DNA here is from genome assembly GCA_028646595.1 of Phalanger gymnotis. Taxonomy (NCBI): domain Eukaryota; kingdom Metazoa; phylum Chordata; class Mammalia; order Diprotodontia; family Phalangeridae; genus Phalanger; species Phalanger gymnotis. The sequence goes on from JAQQSZ010019954.1 coordinate 7,914, forward strand.
CAGCACTCTATCCATTAGGTTCCTCACATAGGTATATGTGGCATGCTGTGAATTATAAAATGTTGTCCTCACACCTACCCCTTAAAGCAAGTAGTGTTAAACATTATCATCTCCATTTGATAGTTGAAGAAATAGTGTCAGAGAAATTAAGCAACATGTACAGTTGCTAGTAATGATCAGACTCAGCTCTTGAAGCCAGGTCTCCTAACTCAATCTCCTAAACTCTATAAAACCATACTGACTATGTTGTTCTTCAGTTGTTTCAGTTGCGTCCAACTCTTCATGACTCCATTTGGGAATTTCTTGGCAAAGATGCTAGGGTGGCTTGACATTTCCTTCTCCAGCTCACTTTACAGATAAACTGAGGCAAAGAGGGTTAAATGACTTGCCCAGGGTCACACAGCTAGTAAGTGTCTGAGGACAGATTTAAACGCAGGAAGATGAGTCTCCCTAACTCCAAGCCCAGTGCTCTATCCACCGTGCCACCTAGCTGCCTCTCTATAATAATACTGAATTCACCTTTTTAATATTTTTATACTCTGGGAATGGTAGATACTGTTTTATAATGGAAAAAAGTATTTATTGCACATCTTACATGTGTCCAGCATTTATTAAAGCTCTTATGTGAGCTCAATTCAGAAAAGGGCACAGAGGAGGTAAAACACACGCTTCATACCCTTGAAAATCTTGAAGTCGTATGGGGATAAAAGTCTTACATGCATGAAATGACTAGAGAGCAATACTCAGTCATATAGATCCAATAACTAAATTGTATGGAGAAGGAGATCACATGTACCACTGGCCTTTAGAGAAGGAAGAGATACTCATAGGCTAAAAATATTCATTAAAGTCTTCCTGAACAAGGAGGAAAGGAGTTTAGGCCCTGAAAGATGTGATATGGTAAGAGAACAAAATAATCTCTACACAGAATGCTTAGCATTCTCAACATAGCGGATACATAAAAAAATATGTGCTGAAATAGAACTATATACATGTTTTGAAGGACTTACCATTTCTACATTTTCCCTCGTGAGATTTTTAATTTTTTCTTCCATCCTTTGTATACTCTGCAACAAGTCATCATTTTTCTTCATCATTCTCTTATTTTTTTCAACAAGAGGCTTCAATTGAACTTCTGTTTCACGAGAGCGTTTCAACTAGGGTTTTTAAAAAATGGAGAAAAATGACCAAATGAATTTAAATCCTAAAAATATAAACTGACAGGCTTTTAAAAACTTACAAGAGGGAGGCAGAGCCAAGATGGCAGCTGTAAAGCAGGGACTTGCATGAGGTCCCCCTCCCAGGTCCCTCCAAACACCTAGAAAAATGGCTCTGAACAAATTATAGAACTGCAAAACACACAAAATAGCAGAGGGAAGCAGGGCTCCAGCCCAGGACAGCCTGGATGGTCACTGGGTAAGGTTTATCTCACAGAACTGGGAGCAGAGCAGAGCCCAGCATGAGCCGCGCCTGGACCAACCAGACCTGGAGCCGGGCAGAACAGGCCCTAGTGCCTTGAATCAGTGAGCTGTGGCAGTTACCAGACTTCTCAACCCACAAACACCAAAGACAACAGAGAAGGTTAGTGGGAAAAGCTGCTGGGACAGAGTCAAAGGAGTTCGCGGTTCAGGCACAACCCTGGGGGCAGTGGAGGTGGTGCAGCTCTGAGGCTGCTTACACATCTATGGCTGCAGTTGCTTCCAGCTCCAGGCCCACCTGGTGGGAGGAAGTAAATGGCAGATCTGAGCAGGAGGGCAGAGCCAGTTTAGATCTGAGTCTAGTCCAGGTTGGTGGTTCTTGGTGGAGGAGTAGCACTGATGTGGCAGAGCTTGCTGTGTAGAAATAGGTCTGAAAAAAAGAGCACAGCCCCTCAAGCTTGGGATAAAGTACTCTCTACTCTACAAGCAATCATACTCTGACCAAAAACTCAAGGGTCAAGTAAGTTGGCTGGGAACATGGCCAGGCAGTGAAAATGGACTCAGATTCAGACTCAGACTTTGGAATCTTTCTTTGGCGACAAAGAAGGCCAAAGCATACAGTCAGAAGAAGTCAACAAGATCAAAGAGACTACATCAAAAGCCTCCAAGAAAAGCATGAACTGGTCTCAGGCCATGGAAGAGCTCAAAAAGGATTTGGAAAAGCAAGTTAGAGAAGTAGAGAAAAAATTGGGAAGAGAAATGAGAGAGATGCAAGAAAATCATGAAAAACAAGTCAATGACTTGCTAAAGGAGACCCAAAAAAACTGAAAAAAATAACACCTTAAAAATAGACTAACTCAAAGGGTAAAAGAGCTCCAAAAAGCCAATGAGGAGAAGAATGCCTTGAAAGGCACAATTAACA
>JAQQSZ010019955.1:0-10252 GCA_028646595.1 Phalanger gymnotis
AATTTATTTATTTTTAGTTTTCAACATTCACTTCCATAAGTTTTAAATTTTCTCCTCCTTCCACCCTTCTCCCCTCCCCAAGATAGCATGCAATCTGATATAGGCTCTACATATACATTCCTATTAAACATATTTTCACATTAGTGAAGAATTAGAAGAATTAGAACGAATAGGAGGAACCATGAGAAAGAAAAATAAAACAAAATAAAACAAAGAAAGAAAATAGTCTACTTCGATCTGCATTCAGACTCCATATTTCTTTTTCTGGATATGAATGCTATTTTCCATCATGAGTCTTTTGGAATTGTTTTAGGTTCTTGCATTACTGAAAAGAACTAAGTCCATCAAAGTCAGTCATCACACAGTGTTGCTGTTACTATGTACAATGTTCTCCTGGTTCCGCTCACTTCACTCAGCATCAGTTCATATAAGTCTTTCCAGGTTTTTCCGAAGTCCTTGTTCATTATTTCTTATAGCACAATAGCATTCCATTACATGGGCAGCACATTATTTATAGGGAGCTCCATAGCATTTGTTTCTTTTCAAAGACAGAAAGGATCACAACCCATTTTCAAAAATTGTACATTTTATAGATGTCTTTTGACTAGGTTGCAAGTCATTTTTTATTCTTCTCCCACCTATTGAGCCATCTTCAGAGTCAAAACCAAAAGCATTCAGTACAGAAGCTTTGCCTGCAGGGCATACAGTATTCTGTCCCAGGAGCCCCTCTCTCTACTATAAGTGATGGGTATGTTTTGTTACCTAGGGCCTTCAATAATTTTTCCATTATTCAGAGTTCAACTCTCTTTTCATTTGTACTTTTATCATCGCGCCTATTGTTCCCTTGATTCTGTTGATTTCACTCTGCATTGACTCCTTCGAATCTTTCCATGTTTTCCTGAATGCCTCCTGTTCATTATTTCTCATTGCACAATAATATTATATTCGTATGCCATTAACATCATCAGCCTGCCTGTCTTCCCATAGTTCTACCAACAGTGACGGAGTCCCCATCTTTGCCAAATTGCCTGGAGTGAATTGAAACCTCAGAATTAATTTAATTTACGTTTCTCTTATTGCAAGCACTTTTGAGCGTGTTTTCACGTGGCAGTTTATGGTTTGCACATCTTTTGCAAATGAGTCATTATTTTGCTGCTTATGCTTTGGGTTGGCCCCTTCTTCAGCTATCAAACCAATGCTCCTTATTGTAAACATTTCTTACTTCAAAGATTTATTAAGCAAGCATTTTATTAAGTGCATTCATGATTTCCTCAGCCTGGTTTCTGCCTCTACCAGTGGTGCTCACGGCCAATTTTTGTCTTAGTACGTGTTTTACAAACAATTAAATTATAAGCCACCGGAAGGCAGGGACTGTTGTACTTAGTTGCTACACAGAATTGCTGTTGACGATTGATTGGGTATGTGAGTAAGATAGGAAGCACGGGTGACACCGAGGGTGACTCAGCTGTCGAATTGATCTTAAAAGTGAAGATATGACCATGTTCCACACACCCCTAGCCCCCACCCAATAAATTCCAATGGCTCAGTCACCCCTAGGATCAAGTATAAAATCCTCTGTTTGGCATTCGAAGCCCTTCACTACCAGAGCCGCTCCTTCCTTTCCAGTCTTATCACGCCTTGCCCTCTATCCTCCTATAATCTTTAATCCAGTGCTACTAGCCTCCTTGTTGGTCCCAGCACAAGACACTCCATCTTCTGACTCTAAGCATTTTCACTTGCTGACCCCCGCCCCATACCTTGAATGTTCTCCCTCCTCATCTCAGCCTCAGCTTCCTTCAAGTCCCAGCTAAAATCTCTCCCCCCATCTCCAAGAAGCCTTACCCAATACTCCTCAATGGTAGTGCCCTCTATTGATTATCTCCTATTTATCCTGCATATATCTTGTTTTGTACATAGTTGTTGGCTGTCTCCACCTGTGAACCCTTTGAGTGTAGGGACGGTCTTCTGTTTGTACCTCCAGTGCTCAGCATATCGCTTGACACATAGTAGGTATCTAATAAATGCTTGATCACTGACGTACCTGGATTACTGGAAGGATTTGGGTCCCCTTGATGGTAAGAGGAGAGTTCAGAGGAAGGGGCCCAGCTACGGATCTGGGGATCCATGACCCTATGAGCGGAGAATCACTACCAGCGATTGCATAAAGACAACTCAATGTAAATGAATAGGAAAGAGTGAAAGCGCTATGGTACTTGTTGATTTTGTTGACTTTATTGAAATGAAAAGTTGCTAAAGTTTTTCATAAAACATTCTAAAGAGACTAACAAATTGGGGTTAAAAATTAGTCATTGAGATGAGTCATAAGGTAGAGTTTCCTTTAAAAAATACCTTGGGATATTAGCAGACCCCTTGTTTTCAGACTTAATTATTGTCAACAGGGCCCATTTTATACCTGTTTTACCAATCCAAGTTACTAGAGTTCATGAGAATAGCAACCTATGTTATTTCACTACCAGGCCTGGTGAAAAGTCAAGATTTGTTTAAAAACAAAGACAGATCATTTCCACAGTACTATTCTGGTGTGGGGGTGGGGTGAAAAGGTGGAAAAGGTGTGCAAAGAACAAATTTTTTTCTAGGAGTTGGGATAGAAAAATGATCACAACTTGATTATTCCACTAAAGTCCACTCAAGGCTGTTGCTTCAGCATGATGTAGAGATGTCCCTCGAATCCACAGATCCTACCTGTCTGGAAAAGCTTCTAGAACCAAGTGGGGAGAAGTAGCCAAGGGCTCGCCTGGTCGAGTTGAAATTTATTACCAGATAGAGTCGTTTTTTTGTGGTTGTTAAAGCACCTACCACATCACCTTTTTATTGTCGCATTATTTCATAAAAGTCTTTCCATATTTCTATATATTCCTCTTGGTAGGCATTTTTTTGGTTTTTTTTTTCGATTTTGTCACAGGCATTTTTATTAACAGACTATTAGAAAAATAATCATGGTAGAGACCTTTAGTTCATTCTTCTAATAAGCTTGTTGATCTGGTCTTCCCTGTTACCAGCATCTCCACCTTCCACAAAATGTGTAGTCTTTTTCTTCATTCTGCCTCGTGGAGAAGATAATTTGAAGGGCCACAGGAAGTTGTTGGCAGCTTTGAAGTGCTTGCCAACAGTGTAGATCTCATGGATCAAGTCCTCCATGCAGATAATTCCATATTTACCAAGAGATTTTGCAATAAGGGCATTATCCGTCAGGGCAATCCTCTGTTTCTTGATCTTGCCATAACCACGTTTCTAAATCAAGTCATTCACAGACTTCAGGTTTGGGTAACCCCATGCAATGTATGGTTCCACAATCCTCAGCATGTTAATGGAAGCCTTGTTAAGTTTAACAAAAGTGACATTGAAGATTTGGTGAAGACGAAGAAGTTGCAGTACTTTTCGGACCTTTGGGCTAACACCATTGATACCTCTAATTCTGATCACAAAAGCTAACTTGGGTTCAGCAGGTACATAGTAGTTGCCAGCTTTGCATGCCATTCTAGCCAGCCGAATTTCACTCCTGTACATCTGTCTGTACTCCTTATGGTAGGCTTTAGCTTTTTCATAGATAACTTTTCTCCGTATTTTACGGAGCTTTTTAATAGCCATCTTCTTCTTCAAGCATTTGGCCTTCAGTATTGCGAAAGCCTTTCACTTTTTCAGAAGGGATTCTGGAATGGATGGTAGCTTCCTCTTTTCTTCTATGCCCGCCATGATTCCAGCTGGAAAAAGAGGCTTTGGTTTTTTTTTGAGGGGGGAAGGCAGGGCAATTGAGGTTAAGTGACTTGCCCAAGGTCACACAGCTAGTAAATGTGTCAAGTGTCTGAGGCCAGATTTGAACTTAGGTCCTCCTGACTCCAGAGCTGGTGTTCTACTCACTGCGCCACCTAGCTACCCCTCTTGCTAGTCATTTTATTTGCTTATGGTATCCCATTAAGTCCAGGGGGTTCCAAAAATGCAGCTTTAAAGAAGCTTAAAGCTGTACTAAGACTTTTGGTATACTCTGTATAATGTACCATAATTTATTTAACCATTTCCCTGTTGTTGAATTGGAGAAGGAAATGGCAAACCATTCCAATATCTTTGTCAAGAAAACCCCAAACAGAGTCATGAGGAGTCAGATAAGACTGAAAATGACTCAACAACAACAACAAAATTGTTGGATATTTATATTCCCAGGATTTATTTACTTTTTTGTCATCTTGTATATAAAACACTACTATGGAAATCTTTGAAAATCTCTTTTTTTGACCAAACGTTCAGGGTATGTTGCCCACACTGGAATTAATATTTCTGGTTGATGAATAATTCTTAAAAACAGATGCTCTTTGTTTTAGGTGTGTAAAAATGAGCTTGGCATATTGAGGGCCTCTTCAATTTGGACCAAAAGGCAATCATTATGATGTCTATTGAATTTGGGTTTGTTTTGTTCTTACATCTAAACTAAGGTTGTGGTTAGCCCCCTGTGGAATATAATTTTGTATAGAGAAATTAAAATTCAGATTCATGAGACCAGCACTTCCTGAAATTCTGCTTGCTCTAAGAAAACTATAAAGTTACTGAGAAGAAGTTAGAGGGTGGGAAGTTTAGAATAGTAAGTAGCACACTAAGCTTGGAGCCAGGGAGACCTAGGTTCCAGTCCTGTCTCTAACCCTTTGTTAGCAAGTCATTTCATAGATAGGCACAGGAATCCCTCTGACATTACCTCCAGTCTACACTTGACTTCTACATGGGCTGAATGCATATCGTCTCCCCCGTTAGAATATGAGCTCGTGGACAGCAAAGACTGTACATTTGCCTTTCTTTGTCTTCCCACTCTGGCACACAGTGAACTATTAATAAAATACTTGCTGATTGGCTGACTGGAAAGGGCATTGCCCTTGAAGTCGCATCTGAGATAAGGCCCTAGTTCCATTATTTTGCAAGTGAACTTCACCTAAGTTCTTCAGACCTCATTTTCCTCCTCCATAATTATGAGAGTTGGACTAAAAGACCCAATTCCGTGGCTTCTGAGTGCCTCGAACCATGATTACCCTATTTCTCTGCTAATCACTAACCCAGGAGAGCTTTGGCATTACCCAGCTGACACAATCACCCATCCCTGGCCATCCCCTGTGAAGCCACTCAGGCAAGAATATTGAGGAGCCATCCCAATTGTTCGATGAGCAACAGACAGGATAAAGTGGAAATAATTGGCAGAGGGAAGGCAGTATGATTAAGGGGGATCGGGAAAGGCTTTCTCTACACCCGGCATTAACATTTAGCCTGCACTTGAAAAGAAGCCAGGAGGCGGAGAAATCTATGATTCCATGATTGCATCTCTCCTCTGTTGTTGTGCTCCTGAAAATGTTCATCTAGTCGAAGCATGTCAGTGACACATTTCCACTTTGAGGGAGGACTTACTTCCTGCTCTCGTGAGTAATTGCTGATGTTCTCGGAGAAATATATTTGGTGGAATGGAAGGCACAAAGTAATGCTTATGGTTGGAGCCTGTCTTGGGTGATGGATCACTTTTCTTAGATCCTTCCTTTAGTTTTCTCTTATCACTTCCTCTGGACTCAATTTAGAAAGGGGGCCAGGTGAGAGAGAAACTAGAATGACTCAGTGGGTGGAAAGTGAAGTCTCATCTGTTTCTGCTTTCAATCGATTCCTTGATCTGTACTTCCAGTCCTGTGATTTTTATCACTGTAGGGAATTCCCTTTAAGGAAACTCCCCTACCAATGCTGTTCTTTGTTGTTGTTTTCATGTTGTTTTTTCAGTCGTGTCTGACTCTTTATGACCCCATTTGGGGTTTTCTTGGCAGAGGCATTGGAGTGGTTTGCCATTTCCTTCTCTAGATCATTTGACAGATGAGGAAACTGAGGCAAACAGGGTTAAATGACTTGCCCAGGGTCACACAGCTAGGAAGTGTCTGAGGCTGGATTTTACCTCAGGAAGATGAGTCTTCCTGATTCCAAGCCCTGTGTTCTATCCATTGTACCACCTAGCTGCCCAATGCTAATCTAATTTTCTGAAATATTAGAATCTTTTAGGGAGATTAAATATATGTCAGACCTCTATTTGGAACTGTATCGAACCTGAGTCTGAGCCTGGAGTTCTCTTACCTCTGCTATGCTCTGTTTCATACAGTAGGCACTTAGTAAACGTTTGTGTTAGGGCAGCTAGGTGGTGCAGTGAGTAGAGCACCGGCCCTGGAGTCAGGCGTACCTGAGTTCAAATGTGGCCTCAGACACTTGACATATTTACTAGCTGTGTGACCTTGGGCAAGTCACTTAACCCCAATTGCCCTGCCTTCCCCCCTGCAAAGAAAAAAAGAATAAATGTGTTGTATGAGAGAGAGAGAGAGAGAGAGAGAGAGAGAGAGAGAGAGAGAGAGAGAGAGAGCGAGCGCCTGGGATTGGAAGTTAGGAGACCTGGATTTGAGTCGAGTCCTTGCTGTCCCACTAACTGAACATATGACTTAGGTCAACTCATGTCACTTCTCTAGGCTTCAGTTCTCTCATCTGTAAAATGAGAACTTAGGACTCGATGAGTTCTTAGGGATCCATTTGATTTCAGACAAAGTTCGGACTAGCTTTTAGATCCCACAAGACATACTCCAGTCTGGCTTACTCATCTTCCTAACCCATTCCAAGATACGTTGGAACCTGCACTCCATACTCAATAAACTCTCCTTCATCCTTAGACTTTTTTGCCATCATATATTACATTCCTATACTGTAATTTGTTTGGCCATTCATCCTTTGAGTTCGTATGTTGTTTCTATCTTTTTTGGTAATACATAGAGTGAAACCAGGAAGGGAAGTGCCTTTTCTTATTCCCAAGAACCACCTTGGGAGCCAAGCCCAGTAGCGGGCAGAATCAAAAGTCATGAAGAATTGAGTGACTTTTCTTTCTCTTCATTCCCAATCATTTTCCAGAATGGCTAAATGAATTCTTAGCACCGTCAACAGTGAATTAGTGAGCTTGTAATCTCTAGGCCCTCCAACAAAGAATTTTCCCATTTTTATCAGCTTTTACCCAACTTGATTGATTGTAAGGCGCTCTCTCAGGGATATCTTACTGCATTTCTCTATGGAACATTTTTCTTCCTGGCATGTTAGAATTGCCCTACCTCCTCTTTCCCTCCCTTCCTGCAGGATGTCCACACACTTCCTCGCAGTAAAAGATAAGACTTTAAGTAAAAAAGGTTTTGCGAACCCCTGTAGAAATAATCATTAAAGAGTTTTTGCTTTTGTACCTTTTAACAGGGTTCTTGGGCTATCCAGCCTATCCAACTAAGAGTAGTCTTCCTCTTTCCCTTCCCTCCCTCTTCTATTTCCTCCTCTAAGAAGTAAGGTCAGAGAAATCCCAGGTGGGTGAGCCCTTTCTGGACCCACCTGGGACATGCCCTTTTCCCAGAATTCCTTGAGCACATTTGAGATTAAAGAGAATCCCAGTATTTTCTCTAGCATCACCAGACTGTTAGACCAAGGGAACATCATATTAATGGTATATCCAATAGGATATAAGCTGTTTGAAGGCAGCAGTTTTCTTTTTTTGGTTTTGCTTTTGTATCCCCAGAATTTAGCTAGTACCTTCCCCGGTGATTAACAAATACTCGGATGAATATTTGGATTTGAATATGGCATTTGACAAGGGATCCATGAAGGGTGGTGACTGTTTTTTGCCTTTCCTTGTATCCCCAATATACTTAGCACTGTGCCTGGCACACAGTAAAAATTTAATAAATGTTTATTTACTGACTAGTCTATGATATTCTCAGAGGCAAAGTAGAGAAATGTGGACCATGTGCTCATATATTAGGGTAGAAATGGAGCTGGCTGAATGAATAGAATCAGATGTAAAGTCATTTTTTTCTTTTTAAAAAAATTAACAATTTAATTAACATTTTAAAAATTAATCTGTCCTTCCTATTAAACAAATTTTTAAAAAATAATAAAGCCCGCAGTACATAGCTGCATAATCCAAGCAAGATAAGCAACTTTAGCCATCTCTAAAAATATTATGTGTTTCTGTGCATTTTCAGTTCATCATCCCCAGCGGGAAGTAAGCATTGCTTTTTGGATACTTTGGACAGTTAATATAAGAAAAAACTCCCAAGCAGTCAGAACTGAGCAAAAGAACAGACTTCTTTAGGAGGAGCTCATGGGGTGCCCCTCACTGGAGGCTTTTAAATCCACTTATGAGGGATTTTATAGGAGAAATTCCTTGTCTTCATAGAAATTGGACTAGGTGATTGCTGAAGTCCCTTTCCAAGAGTCTACAATCCTATGGAGTGACCGGTCTTCTTTTCCCAGGGGCTTCTGGAATGGGATTTGAGCCAGGCTCCGCTCCAAATGTACCTCTGCTCTGGATGAGTGTCCCCGACTAGGTTGGTCTGCTCTGGGCCAGACTCACCTGTAGGATATTACTGATCGGCATTATTTTTTTTTTGTACTAAATGACTGAAAGTCTAGCCTTGATAGCCTGGGACATCTTTCTCCTGCTCGATTGATATACCGGCCCTTGAAATAAAAAATGTTTGCTAAGAAACCTTGGAGCTGTCCCTGTGATAAAAAACTCTGGATATTTTTTCCCCTCAGTGAAAAGAAAACCCAGTGTTTTAAGAGTCTCAGTCAAGTTCTTTGGTTTAATTCAGACAGAAGAGGGATGCTGCTGAAGAAGAGAAAGGCACGTGGGTCGCTAATTGCCATGGCAACCGGTAGGTTCTCTAGTAGGATGGTGTGTGTTTACTGCTCTTTGTGACCTAAACCAGGCGCCTTTTGAGTGACGACAAAAACAAGGGTCTCTTGCAGGTTAACGGAACGCACATACAGTGGTTCTGTCAGTTTCCCCATACCTGTTAACCAGGTAGATTCTGGGGTGGAACATTTATGCTCACCCAGAAGTAATTATAGACTCAATTTTAGAGCTGAAAAGGAACCTTAGAGAAGAGGGGGAAGCAAAGAGTGAGTTTTTAAAAAAAGGCTTTGGGATCTGCCTTAACTCCAGCAGACTTGGGAAAACAAGGATTTGGTGGGTTTTTTAGTGATTATAATCATTCCCCTGCTCTCCAACCTCATCGAAGGTATATCCTGGATTTATAAAGCAATCAGTTTTTCTTAATGCCTGTGAAACTCATGGCTTGATCAACCAGTCAAACATTAAGCATTTATTAAATACTTATTGCATACCAGTGGCAAAGATAGGATCCTGCCCTCGAGGAGCTTACTTTCTAATGTGCATAAAACTAGATACATAAAAGATTCATACAGAGTAGATGCAAGAGAGTCTCAGAGGGGAAGCCCTAGCCTCTGAGGGCCGTATGTAGATTGGGGGTTCTCTGTTTGGGAGCGATAATTGGATCCAAGCTTTAGAGCTGAAAAGGATCATAGAAGGCATCTATTAGTTCTCTCATCATACAGATGGGGAATTAACAACAACAATAATAATAATGATAGCATTTATATGGCACTTTAAGGTTTACAAAGCACTTTAGAAATGTAAACTCTCGGGTAAAGCTTGGGTAGGCACTATTATACCCATTTTACAGGTGGAGAAACTGAGATATAAAGAGGTTAAGTGGATTGCCCGGTAACACGGCTAGGAAGTATTGGAGGCAGCATCTGAACTGAGAATCCATACCTCGGTACCTCCCTCAGAGGTACCCTTGCTGCTTTACAACAACCCTGAAAGATGGACTCGTAGCATTTTACAGATGAGGAAACTAAGACTCAGAGATGTTCCAAAATTAAGAATGGGAAGGGGAATGACTTCACCCAAGGTTATCAACCGTTAGAAGAGTCTCTGCCCATACATAACCTGTGCCTTGAATTCAAATTCAGCAGATTCAATAAAAGGTCATTATGAGAATTCACGACTCACAGTTCATCTTTAGGGAACTCTCAATGAGGAAGCTTTGTCCCCCAAGGTAGATGTTTCCTTGGCTTCTTGTTTTTGAGAGCTGCCTGGGGTCACTAGGAAACTAAGTGACCTGCCCAGGGTCACATAGCTGGTATGGTTCAGGCATGGGATTTGTACCCAAGGGTCTTCCTGGCTCCGCTAACCCCTTCCCCACTCCTCCACACTGCCTCATCTCAATTTGAAACTTTCTCTCTAGCCAGGCCAGGCTGCCAATTCTCCTAACCTAGCCTTCAGGTTTTTGCTTCAAGGTCCAGGTCAGGAGTGGGGAACCTTGTCATGTTGCAAGGCTAGACTAATATTTAGCTTTAATCAAATAAAAATATAAAAGATGAAAAAAAAGAAAAA
>JAQQSZ010019956.1:0-10252 GCA_028646595.1 Phalanger gymnotis
AGCACCGTTGCTCTTCAGCAATGGTCTCAGCACTTTGTTGTTCGAGCCTGAGTGTCTGGTGCTTCCCCTCGGGGAACAAGAGTATGTCTGGGCTCCTGGTGTTGACCCCTGCTAGCTCTGCCCCTCTGGTACTCAGGTACTCCAACTACTCAGCCACTGAAGCCCCACTTCTGTCTCCTCTGTTCTAGCGTTCTTTTTTTTTCCCCGAGGAATTCTCTGGGTGGGGAGGGGAGGGATTAGAGCCATTTACCTGGCCATTATGTCTCCCAGAAGCTCAAGAAGCGTTTGAAACCTTTGGGCTGCAAGCCTCAGGAACTGGTACCTCACAGTCGGTGGCGTTGTGCTGCCTCTCCTCGCTTCCACAGAGTGCCGTCCTGTGTTGGGAGGCCTGGGGATCTGCACTGGTTTCAAGCGCCCGGCTTTCTCCCAGCCTGTCTCCCACATGGATTTTCCAGCCAGCCGCTTCTGCTTTGGTCCCGTCTGGGGCAGCTCCGCAGGCTGAGCGCTCTCCTAGCCTAGAGTCATTCCTTCAGCCTTTCAGATTCTCCCGGCTGGGAAATCTGCCCCACTCAGACTGCTCGCACTTTCTAACTCTCTGAAATCTGCTCAGATTCACTTTTTTATAGGAATCCAACAGAACTTGTGAGAGAGCTCCGGCAAGACGCTGTTTTCATGAGGCCATCTTGGCTCCGCCCGAACAACTTTAATTTTAAATCCAACTTTTCCCTTGGATCTGCATGAATATATGAGGGAATGTGACCCAGAATTTGGGGGAAAGACATTGTGCCAATCATTCTTACCAAAATACCTTAGTAAATACTTTTGAAAAAAGCTAACTGAGGCAACTGTAAGAAATCAAAGGAAAGCACAGCAGTGGAGGCTCATGAACCATAGTAGCAGAAACCCCCAGCCCATCATGGTCATACGCCTGGAACCCTGTTTGGTCAGCCATGCTCTGGGATCCCAGTTTGTCAATGAAAGTGGGGCCTGGGGAAGTAGCCCTAGAGGGGCTGCTGTGTTAGGTTATCAGGGCTGCTGCATGGGAATCATTGAAGACTTAACAGATCGTGCATGGTCAGCTGTTCCAAAACCTTGAATGTCTCTGAAAGTTGCTGCTACCCACAATGACTCCCATTTCTCAGCAGGTTAGCTAAACTCCTACTTTGACAGAGAAAATGGATGCCATATGCTGTGAGCTTGCTTATTTCCCTACTCCATTGCTCACAGTTTAGCCACATTGTCTCCTCAGTTTCTCCATTGTCTGAAGAAGTGATCATTTTCTTAGGCAAGGCCCATCTCTCCCCTTATGTCCTCTAACACAGCATTTCTCATCATTCATATTTTATAGTAGACTCAACAGGCATTGAGGCTGAGGCTTAAAACACAGAGCAGCAGCGTTGCTTGCAGATTTTCCCCCCAGTAGTATCTCAGAGTTGGAAAAGATATCAAAAACCATCTCCATACCACCTAGCAAAAGGATCCCAACTTACCTTTATTACAGATGGCATTTGTGGTGATCCATTATTTCCCAAGGTAGTGTGTTGGCAAACAAAATGGGCTCTTAGTACTCAGTTCAACCAAGTGACCTTGAAGAGTTTGGCCTTTGTTTCCTTGATTAGATTGGGAGTCATGGTGACCTCCTTGCCTCAGGGGAGGGCCTAGTTTACACGTGAGTTTGAGTGACATGTTTGAGACATCAGAGGCTTTGAGACCATGTGGGTTTAAGTCTCCTCTTTGTGATGATTTTAGATCACGTGGGTGAGTGACATGTGTGACTCACCTTTGACCCTGAAAAAAGATATAAAACCAGGGGTTGGCTTTCTCTTTTTCGGAACTCTTACCCACAGCCATGGTGGTGTGCGTGATTCTGGATCAGCCCTTGTTATGAGCTCCCGAGATGAACCTAGATGTTGGTAACTATGAATTGTATTTGGTCTGTCTGTCCATGTTTGTAATTTGTTTGTATTTGCTCCGAAGTTCAGGGTGCTGGCTTTTCCCCTGAAGTAAATGAATGACATATGTATATTTGATTAAAATAAGCTTGTTAACCTCTTAACGTTGCTTTCCTTAGTAGAGCAGATCAAAAGAACCTATGCTGGCAGCATGCTTGTCGTTGGTCTTGTGTTGGTTCTTCACTCCCACAGCAGCTGCTAGCCAGATTGTTGAAACAGGTAGTACATTCAATTTTGGGCCAACGCTAGGTGTTAAGAAGTTGTTTGTTTTTCTTTGCTTTACTGAAATCAAGCCTAAATTAACCTCTTTAGGACTTTTTCCATTATTCTGATTCTTCTTCCTGAGTCCAGGAAATCAGTCAATCAACCGATATTCATTATGTGTTCCTATGGGACACAAACACAAAGAAGGAAAATCTCTACCTGAAAGAAGCTTAATGATGAAGACAAGATGTGTATAAGCTTATAAATACAGATGGCTTATCTACTATGTATTGTATGAATAATGATAATATTTGATCATGTGATAATTCAATATATACTACACCAATATAAACACAATATATTATGCATTACAGAGAATAAATATAAACGCACACAAACTAGTCAATGTGTAGGAGTTGGAGGGGGTACCAGCATTTGGGAGGACTGGAAAAGGATTTATGTATAAAGCGGTTCTTGAGCAGCTTCTTGAAGGAAGAGGGGCACTCTTAGGTGACCATAGAGAGGGAGTACATGACAGGCATGGGAAATGGCCAGTGCAAAGATCTGGAGATGGGACATGTTAGTATGTTCTCAAAATAGGTGTTCAGCTTGATATCAGTGAGTAAGAAGGAGAATTATGTATAGTTAGTGTGGAAATATGGCTTGGAGCAAGATGGCAAAAGCTTTGATAAACTAAAAATAGAAGGTTTTATTTGATCCTAGAGCCAGTAGCACTGATTGAGTAGGGGAATGTCATTTGTTTTTTTCTGTAATATTTTTGTCAGTCTCTTTCAACATTTTTTACTTTCACATTTACTTTATTACACAGTTTTATTGACAACATTCTTTAAAAAAGAAAAAATCTGAATTTAACACTAAATCTGGGATGCATATTTTCTGACCAATCTCTTAACTGTAATCTGCCTAGATCATCTATGTTGTGTTTTCTATAGGCAAAATATTAATGAGTTTTGTTTCTTAATCAGTTCAGTTTTATTTAATAGGAGACTTCACTCAATTTACATTTAGTGTCATATATATTTTTTAAGTTCAAGATTTTTTTCTTCTAGGCTAAGCCCACGTTTTTTGGTGGGAGGCACATGCTTAATCCTTTCAAGGGGCTACGGTACTGGAACTTTCTCTTCTCTTAAAAAATTGGAAGGTAGAACTTTCCAGAAATTCCAATTTACCATGAATTAACTTGTGCTCTCTCCAGGAAGCTGGATGGTATGACTCTATTGACTCCTGAAGCTACAAGTTAGAAGACTTTCCATAATCAAATAGCCATCTCTTGAGACATGTAGGGAAGAACATATGCAGCTATAATGGGCTTCATCGCTTCCCACTTGGCTGCATTCCTGGATCTCATCATGCCTTCTGGAATCTAACCATCCTGTATGACCACATCAACCCTGAATTTCACACATACTCAGTACCCGTTTCCCCCATCCATTTTCCTCCAAGTGATTAGAGAGGGTGGAGGGTAGACTGTGGAAACCCCTTTCCACATCATCCATTTAAGGATACACAGGGGCAATTATTTTTGATTTCCAACTAGGCTCCACTCCTGGATTTTATATATTCCACCCTATCCTGCTTTTCAGCTGCCATTTATGTGTTGTCTTCCCCCGTTAGACTGTGACCTCGTTGAAGGCAAGAGCTGTATTTTGCCTTTCTATGTATCTCCAGAGTGTAGTATAGTACCTGGTATGATTTCAAATGTTTGTGACTGAATTATTTTAGCCCTGGCCACTCTAAGAGTACTATTAACGGTTCAACTCACCGAGGTACCAATAGACATACCCACAACATCAGCGGTCATCAAAGTCACAAGCGAAGGTTCATGTCCCCATGATGTGAGCAAGTTGATTAGGCTCACAGGTCAATACTCTAGGTATTTTATTTCATGTACTTTTATAATGGAGTAGAAATAATCTAGTAACAAATTTTCTCTTTTCTCACATATTACTTTTAACTTTTTATAAATTTAACATGATTTTAGAGGGATATAAAAATGAGAATTTTTAATATTTTCGCTCATTTTTTTCCTTTTATCATTCCGTTATGTTGTGTCACTCTCCATATTTCCCAATTTCAACTTCATTTTTAGTGGGTTGCCTTACTGCCATTCTTGCTTTAAAAAACATTCAGCTGCACGCTATCGTAATGAACCTCTTAACTGCAATCTGGCTGTATCAATCTACAGTTTTGTTTTCTGTAAGCAAAATATTAATGGATTTTGCTTCTTTATCAATTAATTTCATTCATAGGAGAACATATATTGTTATTAATTATGAAGATAAAAAGTCATTTAACATTTTCTCATCATTTGATATTGCCGGGACTGATTGAAGCCTGTAATAACCTTCTTCATTTATTATTCTAATTAATGAAGGAGTTCATATTTTTATATTTTGTGCTATCATTTCTTAGAATCCCCTGAGATCTAACTTTGTATTATGTATTTGAGTACATAAACATATTCATTTATATACATATAAATTTATCTTTGAGATTCTCTACTTTTTAGTACTTCTCAACTCTTTAAAATGTCATTTTTAGTAATTGGATATGTATTTTATGATTCATTACCTTTTTGTGTTATAATGTTACACAGTCTTGGTCCAATGTTTAATTTATGTATTTCTTAGAATAGGTTATATACCATTTTCTTCCATATGTATTTATGCATATCAGCCTCAAGAAGTAACTGGCCTATAGGAGATAATTTCTTTTAGGAAAATAGAGCTAGTGGACATCTATCCAGGACAAAGCGGCACTAAGCTCAGAAAGTCACAGAAACAAATACTGCAGTGATTTTACAAATTGAAGCTGGTCAAACTGAACTCATTACTATTTTCAGTGAGTGAAAATATCTGAATTTAACACTAAATCTGAGAGAGTAAATTGGTTTATCAAGAGATTCTCCATTATTTTTCTTAGTCCTACAAAGAAATGGGTCCACAGAGGAGAGTTGAGGCTATCTGCAGAATGGGTTTGTTATTCTAAGTTCATGGGCAGCTCACGAGCCATTCATGAAAGCTCGAATGGACCATAAGTGCAGCTTAAAGGGACCTGAGCTGTCACTTAGGCCAGTTCTCTTCTGCATTGCCCTGTTCACATAGGCCATACACTAGGTCTTGGATTTAAATCTCTTCAGGCTTGACATCTAGGTCTCTTTTCATGATAACATACTTACTGGGGCTCTCAGTATCGGCGATCAGCCTTGCTCATACCTCTTTTCACCCAATTCTCTCTTCCATAATTCGGGACGACGCTTTTCACAAGAGATAAAGAACACGGGCTGTCTCGAGCTCAGGCCTTCTCTTGCTAATCCCCCAACACTTTTAACAGTCTGCGTGCCATCAAAGCAAGAAGAGTCAGCTGGTACTAGGCGGGAAGGGCTGTGTGTTCGTAAGCTCTCTAGGACCACCACGGTAACATCCCGTTCCAGGAAAATCAGGGACCTTCGCCCTATGGCCTCTTTGGGAGACCTCGCTATGTCTGTGTATAACACAGTGACCTGTCAATCCTTGATGCCCTTCTCGGCCCACCTTACGGTTAGGAAGGAATAGTCAGGAGGTTAGTGACTAAGACATGAAAGATCGACCAAAGGAAATCAAATTGTTCAGCCTGGAAAACAAAACTTGGGATCACAGGTCACACTTCATTGTCTTCGAATACTTGAAAGGTTAGCGTGTGAAAAAAGGAATAGACTGAGAGGAAAGAACAGAAAACAAGGGAACTTCGAAGGCCAATTTCAGCTTACTCAAAAAAAGCCTTCTAATAAGGCCTTCTGATAAGCTTCTAACAAGCCAGTTGGACAAAACTGGACGGGGCTGCCTGGAAGAGAAAGGAGATCCTTTTCGATATAGACCTTCGAGCAAAGAATGGATGTAACTTACAGAAGGAATTTCTGCTTGAATATACCTGGGTCCAGAAGAAAAACTCTCACATCTCTTTAGGCTTGAAAATTCTAAGACTCATGGAAAGAATCCTGGATTTGGATTCTAATCCCATGATTCCCATTCTCTAGATGTGTTACCTTGGGCAATTCATCTCCCCTCTCCAGGTCTCAGTTTATTCATCTGTCACTAAGAGAATTGGACTAGATGGCCTGTAACATAATGACATTCAGTCCTAATCAGTTAACTAGATACTGTGGGTGAATGTTGTGAGTTAATAATTTACATAATGGGGTTCAAATATACCTATTCTCCAGAAGTACCTATTACCCCGACCTTCTGGTGGCAGGATATTGCCACTACTTTCTTGAAAAATCTGCAGTGATACTCCATCTCTTGCTCCCTTGGGGGAAAGCTTTTACTTCTGTGGTTTTACTCTTATACATTTAAAAAAGAGTAAACTCATTTTGTGCCCAATGAAAATTATTTAAGAATTAAAAAAATAACCCAATAAAAACAAAAGCAAATGTGGGAGAAAATCATATAAATATTCCTTCAAAATTAATAAATCCCTATATATTTTAGTTTTTGTATTGATAGTAGTGATAATGCTTTATATTTCAGCTTGATTTGATTCCAAATTATCTTTCCAGTTTTCTGTCCCATTACTTCCTCTTCATGTTCACTAAGTTCCAACAAAAATGACCTGCTTGTTCCCCACACAAAATATGCCATTTCTTGCAGGTGACATTTTCTTTCCTGTCTCCATGTCTTTGTACCTAGAATGCTTTCCCTCCCCTCCTCTGTCTCTGGTAATTCTTTGTTCATTCCAAGGCTCAGCTTCAGTGTAACCTCCACTACGAAGCCTTTTCTGATCCTCCCATTTACAGGCACAGAGGTTGGAACATAAGAGTTGCTTAATAAATGTTGATTCATTTGCCTCCCCCCACAAAAATAACCTCAGAAATCCCTTTGTGTTTACTTTGCATATGTTGTGCAATTACTTCTTTGAGTATGTAGTTTCTCTTTAGTAGAATGTAAACTTCTTGAAGGAAGGAATTGTTTTTGTCTTGGTATTCCTATGGGCATCACAGTGTCAAGAACATACCAGAGACTTGATGAAAAGTTTCTCAAGTTAATTAAAATATAATAATAAAGCAAAGGATACAACAAATAAATAGAAATCTCTACACTCAATCACTCTGCTAGTGGCCACAGAGGTTGATCTCCATTTCCAATCAACTTGTGTTTACAACGAGAACCCATGATCTTGGCTTTCTGAATGAAAGCTGCACCAAAGGTGGGACTGGCACAAGGCTTTGTGAGAAATCAGTTAGGAACAAACAAACAAATACAAGAAGGTAAAGCTCATCCTAAATACAGATCTTTGTTGGCTGCCACAGGTCAGTGGAGGATTAAACACTATTAACAGACAGAAATCATGATCAATTATTTAAATAAGATGTGAAGCCAAAGTCTTACATGGGTATCTAAACCAGACACAATCAATTTGCCTAAAACAACACTAAAACAATGTTAAAACAGACTCCAAAAATCAATGAAATTTGCCCTAACGATAAATCTTTTACCCGTGGTAGATTTATCCTTGTCAATAACTTTTAAGGAAACACACTTTTGTGAGCTACTAAAAGCTGACTTATAATTAGTATGCTGATTGGCCATCTTGTACAAGTTAGACAGTCTTGTTTAGGCTGACACACACAGGTCACTTTTTATTGTCTCGATCTATGAAGTCATTGTTCAATTCAATTTAATAAGCTTGTTTTGAGCCCTGATTAGGTGGTCAGAGGCATGATCACCATTAAATGATTGTCCCTCCTCCTTCACTAGGCATGTCTGTGATCTATCAACCCGATGTGACATGATAGGAAAAGGGGCAATATGATATGTGTACTGAGACATCCAGGGTTGGCTTCTTTTCTTCCAGTGCTCTGAGATTCCTGGCCTCAAAAGAGGGCCATGATTTGCCCAACTGGAGGGAGTTCCTAACCCTCAACTTTCTGGAGAAATATGAGATCACTTAAGTATCACAACAGAATATAAGCTCATTGAGCTCATGCACTGGCCCTTTTAATATGTATCCCAAATGCCTAGCCATAGTTCTGAGAATATGATAGAAGCTTAATAAATGTAGGTTCATTGATTGAAAGTGGAGGTGTGTGTGTGGGGTGGAGCCAAGATGGAAAGCAAGGACTCGTTTAAGCTCTCCCCCAAATCCTTCCAAACACCTGTAAAAATGGCTCTGAACAAATTCTAGAGCTGCACAACCCACAGAATAGCAGAGGGAAACAGGTCTCCAGCCCAGGACAGCCTGGATGGTCGCTGGAAAGGGTCTATCTCACCAAAGAGTGCAGCTCAGCATGGGCCGTGCCAGGACAGACCAGACTAGGAGTCAGCCAGAGCAGACCTTAAGGCCGTGAATCGCTGAGCTGTGGCAGCTACCAGACTTCTCAACCCACAAACTCCAAAGACTATGGAGCAAGTTAGTGGGAAAACTGCATCAGGGTGAGAGTGGTCCAGCCCCAGCCTTGGGAGTGGTGGAGGTGGCACAGGAGTGGTGACAGTAGAATCAGCAGCAGGAAGCTCCTGCATCTGCTTCTAGAGCTCCAGCTTCAGCTGCTTCACGAGTCCCTGGCCCATCCAGTGGGAGGAATCAAGTGGCAGATCAGAGCTAGAGTGCAGGGAGTGCTTTGCTGGCACAAAGGCAGGGTTGTCTTGCTTTGCCCTACTTGGATCTGGGTTGCAGGCCTGCTTGGCAGTTCTTGGGAGAGGAGAAGTGCTGCTGGCAGAGCTTTTGGTGGTGGTGGAGTAGAAGTAGCTCTGAAAAGAGCAGTACAAGGCCTCTAAAGCTTGGGACAAAGTACTCTCTACTCTACAAGCAGTCATACCCTGACGAAAAGCTCAAAGGTCAAGTAGTTGGCTGGGAACATGACCAAGCAGTGCAAAAGGACTCAGGCTCAGACTATAGAATCTTTTTTGGTGACAAAGAAGATCAAAACATACAGCCAGAAGAAGTCAACAAAGGCAAAGAGCCTACAACAAAAGCCTCCAAGAAAAATATGAATTGGTCTCAGGTCATGGAAGAACTCAAAAAGGATTGGGAAAAGCAAGTTAGAGAAGTAGAGGAAAATTGGGAAGATAAATGAGAGTGATGCAAGAAAATCATGAAAAACGAGTCAACAGCTTGCTAAAAGAGACTCAAAAAATTCTGAAGAAAATAACACCTTACAAAATAGACTAACCCAAGTGGCAAAAGAGCTACAAAAAAACAATGAGGAGAAGAATGCCTTGAAAAGCAGAATACCCAGGGGTGGAGGTAAGATGGCCGCATGAAAACAACGACTTACCGGAGCTCTCTCACAAGTTCTGTTGGATTCCTATAAAAAAGTGAATCTGAGCAGATTTGAGAGAGTTAGAAATTGTGAGCAGTCTGGGTGGGGCAAATTTCCCAGCCAGGAGAATCTGAAAGGCTGAAGGAACGACTCTGTGGGCTAGGAGAGCGCTTGGTGTGCGGAGCTGCCCCAGACGGGATCAAAGCAGAAGCAGCTGGCCGGAAAACCCACGTAGGAGACAGTCTGGGAGAAAGCCAGGCGCCTGAAACCAGGGCAGATCCCCAGGCCTCCCAACACAGGATGGCACTCTGTGGAAGCGACGAGAGGGAGCCCAACGCCACCGACTGTGAGATACCAGCTCCTGAGGCTTACAGCTGAAAGGTTTCAAATGCTTCTTGAGCTTCTGGGAGACATAATGGCCAGGTAAATGGCTCTAATCCCTCCCCTCCCCACCCAGGGGTGGTGGGAAGAACTCTGGAACAGAGGAGACAGAAGTGGGGCTTCAGTGATCCAGTAGTTGGAGTACCTGAGTACCAGAGGGGCAGAGCCAGCAGGGATCAACACCAGGAGCCCAGACATACTCTTGCTTCCCCAGGGGAAGTGCCAGACACTCAGCTCAAACAACAAAGTGCTGAGACCATTGCTGAAGAGCAACAGTGCTGGAAAACAACCCCAGGGGAAAAGATTTTGGACAGCCAGACCCCCTCCCCCACACCTCAGGAAACTGAAGGCTATAATTCACCAAGCCAACAAAAAGACTCACACTCCCCAGAATAAGAAAGCTGGGACAGTGAGCCCTGAGCCCCAAAAGCAGAAATTTACTGTAAAGCCAGGAAAA
>JAQQSZ010019957.1:0-10252 GCA_028646595.1 Phalanger gymnotis
GTGCGCGCTGGTCTCAGCTCCGCTCCCCTCGGCTGGGGGCTGGGAGGTCCGTGTGGAATAGACCTTACCCAGAGACCATCCAGGCTGTCCTGGGGTGGGGCCCTGCTTCCCTCTGCCACTTTGTGGGTTCTGCAGCTCTAGAATTGGTTCAGAGCCATTGTTTTATAGGTTTTTGGAGGAACTTGGTGGGGAGCTCACGCCAGTCACTGCTTCCCAGCCGCCATCTTGGCTCCGCCCCCCACACAGTCAATTTGTAAAATGTCTTTTGGTGATGATGACAGTAGTCATGAATTGGGGATTAAGTTTTAATTGCTTAAAAAAAACCTGAAAAACTACAAATCTGTACCAGGACAATTGAACATGAGTGGCCACAGTGGCTATAGGCAAATTCAATGCCAGTGGTTATGGGAAGAATGAATTCATTAAATAGGAAAGAGGAAAGAAAGGTCTTTGAAAGTATCATAAAAGTCAACACTATAAATTAACTATGAAGGAACTAAGGTGAGTACTAAAAATTAGCCTAAACTTTCCACACAATTACTAATATCAATATTAAGGAAAGGGTGAAAATTGGAAAAGATCTAAATTTTACAATTCCTAAACTATAGGAAATTGTCCAGGGAGAGGGGGATGATCCATTGATTGTGCATGAAAACAGTTTTCCAGACAGGGCTATCTCATGGAATAGGAGCCTAGCAATCTAACAGATGTCAGCATAATTTACATGGAGATTTGTGCATGGCCCTCTTCCAGCAGAGCTAACCCTAGGTAAATGTGAAGTAGGACTCCAGTGCTCTTCAATTTCCTTTTCTTTGCTTACCTTTCTTCCTCTTTGTAGTGTCTCTACCCCTCAATATGTAGCTTCACACTAGTCCTTTGACTCTTTCTAAAGACTCTTTCCCTACAGTGGCACACACCTCAATCTATCTCTGTTCCAAAATTACTGACCTCTCCTTTTCAGGCCATAAAGACTCAGAAATAATTATTTAATTAATTCATACTGAGATATGAGTCAGTAGTGGCACTAGCTCACTGAGTTAGTTTTCCTATTGGCATTTGTAAGAACAGAAAATCAATGAAGAAGAATTCTCCAATTAGAGACTCCTTGTGGTACTTCCCAACCTCCATTTGAGGAAACATCTGAGCTAACCATACTCACTTCATGTTCTTATCAGCCCATGGCATTCCTGTCAACCTCTCTACTTCCCTCTCTGGGGTCCTTCCCATGACAGTGACATTCTCCAACTGGCAAGTTCCTTCTCAAATTGCCATTGAGGAAACCCCCACACCAGCCATGTGCTCACTTTAAACCTTGACCACCTTTGAGTTCTGTAACTACTTCTATACCTTGCCCCATCCTGGATACTTCCTTCTTCTTCCCTTCTCACTCCTTTTTCCTCATTTTTATTGTTGTCTTCCACAGGGCAAGGACTGTCTTTCCTTTTGTTTGTGACCTGTGGTAGAACATTTCGAGGGTTGTTTTGGTCTGATCAACCACAGTTGGATGCACTGTAGCGTGACTAACGTCAAATTGTCATTTTGGTCCTCTTTGAGAATGAAGAGAAGCAATTACCCATTTGTATTCTTAGGGTTTAGCATACTACGTGCCTGGCACATAGTAAGCACTTAATAAATGCTCTGTCTGTCTATCTATGTATCTATATATGTATGTATGTATGTATGTATGTATGTATCTATCTATCTATCTATCTATCTATCTATCTATCCATCCATCCATCCATCTACTTAGTTGTGTATGGCTGTCCTTTGCCCTTAAGACAATCTTAAATTGCTTCCTCACAATTCTTCGCTTATCAAAGAAAACTTATCTTGGTTTATTGAGTCGATTTATTCTACTGGGAAAGGAATATGCTGACCAAATATACGAGCCTGGTTTCCCTGGAAGCTGGGCCTTCCTGACAGGACTTTCATAGGAAGGGAATGCACTGACCAAAGTTTTAAGACTTCCTTCAAAAATGTGGTAAAACACCACCTCCTACACAGAATCTTTACAGAGACAATTAGCTGTCAGTGTCTGCAGAGGACAGATGCACTTTTCATATTCTTGATGTTAAAAAAAAATCTCCTGACAATATGAAGTATGTCCCATAGTTTATTATTTGTTGATTCTACACAGATGAATATATATGTAACACAAACACAATGATTTCTTTTTACTAATCTATTTTCCCCTAGGATCCTAACATAGTTTTATCAGATCTACTTTACTTCCTGAAATTATGAGCCCAAAGCTTTCTTTCCCTCCTCCTGACTCCTGAGGTAATAGACAACTGAACACAGACTGCCTTATGATGTTTCTTCTATTATTGTATTTATAAAATTTTAGGAATATTAGATTATTAGTATTTAGGTTATTTCTGTTTCAAGCTGCATTTAAGACTCTCTCCTGGACTTTCTTTATAATTCTGCAGAAACCTCTTCACCCTGGAAGCTCAATCCATTCCTGGACTCTACCCTTGGACTTCACACATTGGAAATACTCTCAGTCCTTGCAACTGCTTCCTATGATTGGCTGATTCCTTTCAGAACTTTGATTTTAAAGATGAAGCCCAGGCCAGCCATGAATTCATTTCCTTCCAGGATGCCCTCCTGACCCTCTGAGACTTTCTTTACAATACTCCCATACCTGGTACCTTCATTTCTCCCCATCTCCTTTCTCGTCTTTGCCTATTCGAATATTAGCTCTTTGAGAGTGTGGATTCTCTTTCTTTCTGCTTGTATTTTCTGTCCTAGACTTGGCCCTGTGCCTGACACATAGATCAACAAATACTTCTTGACATATTCTCATCCTTTGTAATTATTTAATTTGGGGAGGGTCATATACTGACAACAAGAACGTTTCTATAACACTTTAACATTTACAAAGTGCTTTCTTCATAACAACCATGAGCAACCTTGAGGTTGGACTTCTTTCGAGATAGAGGAAATCAGTCCTTAGCTGGAGTTCATTCAAGGCGGCCTCTGAAGTTGAGATGAACAAAGTATGGATTGATTCTCTGCTGCTGGTGCTGATTTTGGCCTGATAACACCAAGAAAACAGAGGGTCTCCACCAGTCAGCACCATGCCATCCATATGTGGAACCGTCGGTTACAGCAAATGGAGAAATTTTGAATGTTATGAGTAAGTTCACTTACCTTGGCAATATATTTTCTAGGGATGTACACAGAGGTGATGAAGTTGATACACTCATTGCTAGAGCTAGCTCAGTGTTTGGAGGCTGCAAAGTAAAGTATGTGAGAGAGGCGATGTTAGGTTGCTTACCACACTGAAAGTCTACAGAGCCAGTGTGCTGACTTCATTGTTGTAGGCCTGTGAAACTTGGACAGTCTACCAGCGTCATGCCAGGAAACTGAATGGTTTCCATTTGAAATGTCTTAGGAAAATTCTGAAGATCATCTGGCAAGGTAAGATACTGGACAATGAGGTCCTTTCTCCAGCTGAACTACAAAGCATTTAAACTCTACAGCAGAGTGCAGTTCTAATGAGTTAGCCATGTTGTTCAAATGCCAAATACATATATGCCTAAAATACTATTTTGCGGAGAACTCACACAAGGCAAGCACTCATACAGAGGTCAGAAGAAGCAACACAAGGACACTCTTAAGGTCTCTTTGAAGAACTTTGGTATCACTTGTGAGACATGGTTGATGCTGGCACAGGGCTGCCTGGTATGGTGTGCTACATCAAAGAAGGCACGTTGCTCTATGTGTAAAGCAGAATTGTAGTAGCTCAAAAGAAATGTGAACTATACAAATTTAGAGACATTTCCATGCCAAATATCCTTGTAGTAGCTCAAAAGAAACATGAGATGTGCAAATTTAGAGACATCTCCACCCCAAATATTCATATGGACTGTTTGTGCCCAACCTATGGCAGAGTCTTCTGAGTTTATATTGATCTGAACAGCCATAGTTTGACACACTGTACAGTGACCCCAACATGATTATGTCAGTTTGGTCTTTAGTAATGAAATAATCTGGTCTATGATAATGAAAGAGTGCTCAGATTGGGTTAAAGACATTGTACAAGTTGGAGAGTGTACAAAGAAAGCAAGCATAATGGTGAAGCACCGTGAGTCAATGATATATGAAAATTTGTTGAAAAAACTGGACACTTATCCTGGAGAAGAGAAGACTGACTGGTGGTAGTAGCGGAGGTAGAGGTGGAGGAGGAGGAGGAGGCAGACATAATAGCTGTAGTTCAAGTATTCGAAGGGATGTCATATAGATGAAGACCTAGACCTATTGTTTGGTTCCAGAGGGAAGAGCTCAGATCAATGACCAGAAGTTGTAAATAGGCTAATTTAAGTTTAATGTGAGGAAAAGCTTTCTAACAATTAGAGCTGGCCAAAAGTTTAATGGCATGTGTCAAGCAGTGATGGGTTCCTTCTCTTTAGAGTTCTTCAAGCAGAATTTGGGTGGCCACGTATTAGGTATGTTATAGTGGAGATTGCTTTTGTTAATGGGTTGAACCAAATGGCCCCTGAGAGCCTTTCGAATTCAGCAGTTCTCTGATACAGTGAAACTGAACCTGGGTGAAATGAGCTGCTGGGCAGGGATACATCCTACATCCCCATGTGATAGCCCTTAGAGCAGTTAATACAAAGGAATCAATTAATGCCCAGTGAATAGCAGGCATGAATACCCGTTGAAATGATTGGTTTGTTTTCAATTTCCTCATCTTTGAGTTCAAGTTACAATGGCTGGGTAGAGTTGCATAGGCTCCCTGCATGTGGTGACCACCTAGAAAGAAGCACAAGGATTTGGAAACCTTAGTTTTATCCTAGCTGGTGCAGCTGTTACTCAGCTAACCCCTTAATCTTTTGTAAAAACTAAATAGGGCAGCTGCTTTGATAATGCACTAGCTTGGTGATAGCCACCATGGAACAAAATATTCATCCCATTGTAGTCAGTTCTGTAGATTAATAGTGTTCTATCACAAGGAAAAATCTAAGAGGTAGGAGTTCTTGCTAGCAAGAATCAAGCAGGCAGCTGTTTACACACACCCTGACAAAATCAACTTCGATTTCTGCCACAGAATGGAAGTTCATTCTTTAGACTTATCAACTGGGGCTTGTTGGCCAGCTTAATTAGACTGTACAAGTATTGGGCTAAATTTTTCATGGAAAGATTTAACAAAGATGTCATTGTTGATTTGAGCCCATTAAACTTAAAGAAGAAGGAAAAAAAGAGGAGATTTAATCTGACAGCTTATTTTTCCCCCTTCAACAGTGAGTTCTTTGGACTAGTCAACGAAAGACCTCATGTAGGCTTCTGTTGTTTATTCAGTAGCTTGACCTGAATTCTTGTAATATTAAACTTGAGTTGACAGATTTAAGCACCTCCCCTTCTTCCCTTTCTCACCCCCAACCCCCACACACACTGTAAGAGTAAGGGAGAGGAAAACAAACACAGGAAATGTGATAACAACGTGTCTCTTTAATGTCTTCTAAAGGGAGATGTTGATGAGTGGTCATAAATGCAAGAGTCAGATTTGCTCATGACAAAGAGATTTTGCTTCTAATTAGGTTTTGGAACACTGGTAGTTTCTAAGGTTTGTTTAATAATTAATATTCTAATTAATCAAAATTACTATAAAGATTAAATGTCTCTTCTTATCATGGTGCAGGGAAACACGTGCTATATCTGGAGTCAGAGTATATGGGTTTGAATTCTGGTTTTGTTTTGCTTCTTACTATCTATCTGTATACCTTTGAGAAAATCACTTACCCTTCTGGGCTTTGTGACCTTGGCAGTCCATTCCACTTCATTCCTATGATGCTATGATTCCTCAGCTATCAGTGAGTATTGTCATATTAATTACAGTAAAAGTCTACTGATAACAATTTGTCACAAGGTCCATTTATCCTCCAGCTTAACCAATTCAATGGTTGTTTTCTCTACCTCTGTGTTAAAGTATTGTTACACCTTCCACATTGTATGAGTTAGGAGTGCAGTGCCTTGACAATCTGGAAAATTTTTGACCCTCCCCGACCAGAAAAGAAGTCTTAATTTTTTCTTTTTCTCTTATAGGGTGTTTATAGCACCTTATTGTACAATTTGGGCTGATATTATACAGTACCATACATATATTTTATATATTTCTGAATTTCTAAACTTTTTTCTCTGTCATCTTTTGGCCTTCATGTGTCATCTGTGGCTTCCCCAAAACTCCTCCCCTCAAATTCCCACTTAATTTTTGATGTCATCTCTTGATATATCAAAACTATGATGGAGAAAGGGATAACTGTACCTTTAAATAAGTCTTTATGGAGCTTTGCAATGGGAATATTGGCAAATAGAGACTATAGGGAAACATATCCTGATAACATAATTTTTTTGAAGTATAAAAAAACCTTACAACTTTAAATGAGAAACTCCAATGTTTAAAAATCTGACTTTTAAGAAAAGTGGAAAATAAAATTTTGAAAAAGTTTAGTTAATAGAATACAATTACATTTTCAACTCAATAAATGTTCTTTGACAAAGAGGATTTGTGGAAACTCTATTTAATCTAATTTCACATGGTAAGCCACACCTTAGACATAGGTAGGATAGAAGCCATAAGATCATAGATTCAAATTAGGAAGGTGCCTGAGAGGGCAGTTAATCCAATCCTTTTCATTTTACAGATGAGGAAACCTGGGTCTATAGAGTTTGAAGACATTGGACAAGGTCTTTAAGGTTATAAATTGCAAAGATGAAATTTGAATCTAGTGTTCTTTCCATGATACCAAGCTATTGTGATTTAAAAGGTCTCAGGCATTTCCTAAAAACCCCAGAAGATTTCTCCATCCAGGTGCCATTGGACCTAACATTTATTTTGGGTGAAGCATTGCTTTCCTGAGAGATTTCTTTGATTTCTTTGTTTTGTTTTCTTTTGAAGATTCAAATGTATCTCTGCTTGGTTACCTTTCCATTATAGATGTAAACAGGCAGCCCCATAGTGTCAATGGCAACTTGCAGGTGAGAAGTGGTGTCAAAGATATCATCAAGGACGTATAAGCCTGAGAAAGGAGTGCACTTGGGATGTATTAGAGAATTAGAGATATCAAATGGACAGTCCAGAGTGATGAAAGGAGCGACAGATAAGTCATCAGTACACTGGGTCAATCCTTTAATATTAGCATATTAACTAGAGGGAAACCAGTGGAGGTGTAGAGGAAAAGGGAACATGTGAAGCTGTTTTATAAGCAGTTGTATTATCATTTCCAAGGTATGGAGATAGGATATTTAAAGAGATTAGAAGGCATTTACTGT
Source organism: Phalanger gymnotis (assembly GCA_028646595.1). NCBI lineage: Eukaryota > Metazoa > Chordata > Mammalia > Diprotodontia > Phalangeridae > Phalanger > Phalanger gymnotis. The sequence goes on from JAQQSZ010019957.1 coordinate 7,282, forward strand.
CTTTGATCTGTATAGACTGATTACAATACCCATTAATGAGAAGTTTGCTGGTTTCTCATATTTAAAATGCTTCCCATTAGAAGTGAGAGAGGGACCAACTCACAGAAGCCCGCAGTAAATATAAGGAGGCCCAGCTTTAGCTGGGAACATGACCCAGTGCCTTCCTTTCAATGTGCATTGCATATGATCCACTGGTATGCACTGACCCCTTGGGGAGGCAGCTGTGATCAATTATTATGCCACAGCTATGTTTCTTTCTATTCACTTCACCCTTCTACCATGCGGATCTTATTTATTAGGGGTATGTGCTTGCTACGTACTCCAATGTTGAAAGGTCACCTCACTGGAAAGGCCAGTCTGCAAAGCTATGCTAATTCACCATCAGTCTTGGCTGTCTATCTTAGCAAACACACTGAGATACCTCCCTATCCCTTTAGGCCTTTGGGCATATTTAAAAAAAAACAGATCCCCTAATGTTATATTCAAGGAGAATTTATAGGAAAATATGGACAAGAGTCACATAGGATGACATCTGTGTTGTTTGAAAGAATAATCTACCAAGATAAGAAATAATTCACTAAAAGTATCAAAGTCTTGTGGTATAAATTTATTTAGAAAGTCAAAGGCATCTGTGGTAGTCTCTCTTTTTTCCTACCTATGCAATAGAAGGCAAGAATTTAAATGATTGAGAAATTGCAGAGTAAGAATCGGGAGGGCCCTGGTAAAGTCAAATTGACTTAGAGAGAAACACACAAAAGGCAGGAGGCAGTGAAGACTAATGCCAATCTTTGCTTTCTCTTCAGTGTCTTTCCTGTCTTCTTTTTATGTCCAAAGAACAGAGTCCAATATGATGGTGTCAAAAAGAGTCAGACTCAGTGGCGGGGGGTGGAGTGGGGCTGTGGTAGGGGGATAAGGAAAGGGGAGACAGCGACAGATAGAGCACTGGTCCTGGAGGCAAGAGGACCTGAGTTCAAATGTGGCCTCAGACACCTGACACTTACTGGCTGTGTGACCCTGGTCAAGGCACTTAACCCCCATTGCCTCAGCCCCCCCCCCAAAAAAAAGACTAGACTGAGAATCAGAAGAATGGAGTTCAAATACCAGTTATGACGGTTACTAGCCAGGTGACTATGGGAAAGTCACTTGACTCTAAGCTTCAGTTTCTTTATCTGCAAAGTAGTTCAATGGCATTCATGCTGCTTCTGGAATCTGAGGACCTTGTCTTGAATCCTAGCTTAGCCATGAGCTATCCATGTGGCCTTGGCTAGAGTCAGAGCCAACAAAAATTTATTAAACACTTACTATGTTCCAGGTACTGTGCTAAGGACTAATGATACAAAGGAAAGCAAAAGGCAGTTCTTGCTCTCAAGTCGCTCCCAATGTAATGGAGGAAGACAATATAGTTGTCTCTTCCACATCTTGGGGGTTAGTGGCATGGAACCCTTGAGATCTGGAAAATCCACATGAAATTTTTTGTTCCTCTCTTTGTACCAGACAAGTTTGATTTTTTTTTCTTTTTCTTTTATGGAGTGTTTACAGTACTTTATTGTAAAATTTTGGTTATTTGGTCATAGGGGCTGTATCATTTGCTGGCCTTCACTTGTCCTCTGTGGCTTCTGCAAAACTATCAAAAAATTCCCATTTAATTTCTTATGACAACCGATGATATATCAAAACTGTGATGGGAAAGTCAAGATGTGGGAGGGATAATTGTATACAGAATGAAGCTGAAAAGTCAGGGGTTGGAGGGTAGGGTGTCTGGGGTTGGGTGGGAGGGAGGTTACCAGCACAGGGGCATGATGAAATTCTTCAGCCGAGGAGGAGATCTAAGGAGGTGAGTTTTAGAGTTGATTTCATCTTGCGAAATACTGAGTTTCTGCAGATTATGAAGTCCAGGATGGGAAATGAAGTGAATTTTCAGGGAGCCTTTCTTATGTGGTGGAGGATCAGGGAGAAGGTCTCCAAAGTCAACCCTCCACTCTTTCCAATTAGAGGTAAGAAGTGGCCCCAGGGAGTAGGAGATGAGAGTTTCTGAGTTGATTTTGTCTTGCAGAATGATAAATTTCTGGAGACAATGAAGTCCAGGAAAGCAGTTGAGTGGGAGATGATGGTCAAGACAAATGACTTCTCTGGGTCTCAGTTTCTCAACTGTAAAAAAATAGGGTTTGACTATGTGGCTAGTTCTAATTTTATGATTGGATGCTGATGTATTTGTACAACGCACCTCACAGAGTGGTTATGAGGAAAATACTTTGTAGAACTTAACAATTCTTTAAAAATATAAACTGTGATTATCACTTGCCATCAGTATTGCTGTTGTATTGCAAACATCATTCATGCAGTAGACATTTATTGTTCCCCTGCTCTGTGGAAGTCACCATCTTCAGAATGATAAATGTGGTGTAGAGATGGCCAAGGTGGACTCATGGAGCCTAAAAGACAGTCCTGGACCTAATGGTCACTTTTGAAAATCTGACAAACTTTTCCTAAAACCCTGGCTTTTCTAAACCTGATGGAGTGTTCAGGCTTTGAAATTAAATCATAGTGGAAAAGCACACTGGACATTTGGCATTTTCTACTGGTAGTTTAAGTCTTTCCTTATCATGAAAGGCAGAGTGCTGTAGTGCATAAAACACTAAACTTGGAGTGAAAGATCTGGGTTCAAATTCCATCCTAGATACCTGTGTCTAGATATCCTGGGAGAGTCAATCACCTTTGGACAGCCTAAGATTCTTGAGCTCTAAAATAGAGAGATTGGACCCAATGGCCTCTGATGGCCCTTCCAGCTCTAAATCTATTTCTCAATCAGTCAGTCAATCAAGAAATAAAAACTCTGTGCCCTTGGAAGGGTTGGCTTTTTTTTTTATTTTATTGTCCTATTTATTTATTTATTTATTTTATTTTTATTTAATATGTTGCTTTTCACAGGAGTTTGAATTACAAATTTTCTCCCCATTTCTACCCCCCCCCC
>JAQQSZ010019958.1:0-10251 GCA_028646595.1 Phalanger gymnotis
GATTGTGTTTTGATCAGACAAGGTCTGTTTGTTGATGTTTCTAATTTCTGTTTGTATTTGCCTTGAAGGTCAGGGGTCTGATCTTTTTCCCCTGAACTATGTGAATGATATAGTATGTTTAGTTAAACTGTGATTATTAATCCCTTAAAGTTGCTTTCCTTAGGAAAGCAGATCAAAGAACCTTTGTTAGCAGCCCTTCTATGTGCTCTTGTTGTTGGTTTTACACAGCCACAGCAGCTACTGGCAACATTGTTGTTACACCATTTCCTTCACAATTTGTCGGACCTCAATCATGTATTGTAACTGTAACTAGATATATAAATGTTGAAATCATCATATTGTAGTGACTATTCTGTCCTCATTGTCCCAGGGCCAAACTGGCTTCACTAAACCCTCAGGGATCCATGGACAGCCTTGAAGGGTTGGGGTATATCTTCTCTCATGCTCTGATGCTTAATCTCTTAATGCGTGAGTGTGATCTCTCCACTCTTAGCTACCAGTAAATAGTGCCACAGTTCTATTTTAAAATTAACATCAATTATATTTTTAGGCAGACATTTACATCAAAGATATAACTAGTACAAAAGTGCATTTATCACCAATACCATGGGAGCATCTCCTCTATATGACATTTGGAATCCAACTCATTGCAGTTTCTACATAGCACTGCTCTTACAAAATTCACAGCTAAATACGATGACAGTACTTAATGAGTCCTTGTCTCTACTACCACTGGGCTGAGTCGTGTAAATCATTCCATGAAGCTTCAAGGCAGGAGCACCTGGTTGCCATTTCCAGATGTACCAGTGGTTTGGTCTTCTGATCCTTTGAAACTCACAAGGTCATAGTATCTGATCTTTTTCACATAAAATTAAAGACCAAATAATAAGGCAAAGGAAAAAAAAAGTCCATTTTCATAGGCCACATGTCAACTTGGGATAGAGGGGACTCAGTCTCTCCTCTTTTATCATTGTCTCTCTTCTTTAACCATACTGCCATCAGTGGGAAGGAGTCAAGGCTTTGATAGGTGACTTCTTTTAAAATTCTTGCCCATAGCTAAATATAAAGCTTAACCTATAAAATAAGAGTGACTTTGTGTTATCACATGATTGATTCACAGACTAGAACCACTTACAGAATATTTGCAAATATTTTAAACATATCCAAGGCATTTCCTTTATTCATTATCATCCAAAAAGCACAAAATTCCCAGATTTTTCCACATGGGGTAATACTTTCTGGCCACGCTAACAAACACTGGTCTCAGTTCAATGTTATGATATGCACAGAAATGGGGAGTAAAATTAAGAAATTTGATGATATCACCAAGAGCAGAGCATAAAGAAGAATATCCAGGATAGAACCTTGGGGAACACCCACAGTGAGTGAGAATGTCAAGAAGAATGATCCAAAATAGGTGACTTGAAGGCATGTTCAGACAAAGGGTAAAAAAGTATGTAGGAAGAAAGGGGCATCCAGAATGTCATGTGCAAGAATCAAGAAAAATGAGGACTGGAAAACCTTATCTGATCCTACTATCACCTAAAATACCATTACTTTGTTCTGTGTCTCAGATCCTAGAAAAAGCAATCTATACACATCCTAATTACCTTTCCTCTCTTCAACTGGTCAACTCTCTTACCAATGACCTCTTAATTGCCCTTTTCAGTCCTCATGCTTTTTATTTCTTGGGGCCAAGGATCATGCCACAGAGTGGGCAGAATATCTACAGCGGGGTAGTAGCAACTCAATTTGAAGATCTTTCCCACCCATTAATAGTCTATGTGACTGCTTACATCACAGGAAGACTAGGTTACATGGTGGGAGGAGCTGCCTGACAGGAAAAGGAAATTATGTCGTAGAAAATTCTGAGAGGGAGAGAAAGATGTTATGGCTGCTAGTGGCTGCTAATGGCTGCCCTCGTGATTGTTAGAACTGAACAGGCTGACTTAGCTGTATTGTGAGTTTGTTTTTGGTAAGACCTTAGCAGGGGGGTCAGAGAGGTTTGGGGATGATGAGTTTCCAGGCTATGATATGGTGTTTTAAGTTCCTTGCTGTTATGATAAAGTAGAATGACTGGCTGTGGGAGCTGAACATTTGGCTATGGGATATGATTTTCTGGTGTCCGAATAAGTGTTATACTTCTTTCACCTTCTTTATGGAGAGTCTCTCATCCTTTGTGATATACAACTACATAAGCATATTCACAATTTTCATTGATGTGTTTACTGCCTTACTGTTTCAAGTGGTAAAGAGGTGAAGATTATACCACCCACGTTAGGGTTATCATTAGGACCCTGAGATATTTGTGAGTCTTAGTGGTTCTTATATTGACACTACAGATTGGACAGTGTGTAGATGTTTGAGGATGATTTGAGGGTTAGCTGGCTAGCCCTGAAAGTAAAAGTGAGTATTATGAAAGAGAATGAGAGATGATGTAAACTGGTTTTGAGATGAAGAGAAGGAAAAAAGAGAAAATTCATAGTGAATTACCTCAATTTTATCAGTAAAATGACAAGTGAAGTCCTAAGGTGAAAAGTTTAAAGGTGAATGAAGTATAAGAAGGTTCAAATTTTGAAGGAGAAGTGGCTGATTTAATGGAAGAAGAAAAGATTATGAATAACTTTCACAAGTACTGCAATAGTAAATCAAGTAGGGAAGAATAAAATAATTGCCTTCCTTCATCAAAGCCTAAGTTGAGTTAAATAAAGTAAATTTGTAGCAAAATTATGACTTCCTCAAGCTCCATTCAGCAGCATCTGTGTAAGAGTAGTAAAGGTAGATATTGGGAGAAATTTTGTTTTGGAAGTTGGTAAGGGAAGTATATTAAAAAGAAAATGTATTTATGGTTTTGAAAGTAAAAGAAAGTGTGCAGTTGAATTAGTTAACTAAAGGATAACAAACATATAAAAAAGGACTGTGAAGTCAGAAAAAGGGTCCTGATGAACAGAGTGATTGAAATTTCCATGCAGGATGATGAAGAAGTTTAATAATAATAAGGCACAGGAAATGATGTTATGATAGGAGATTCTGGTCACATAGAAAAATGTCAGTTTTGATTAAGGAGATACAAACTTAAGGGCAAAGGTGAGATTCAGGTTAAGACAATCCTTGTGTGAGCCTGAGGTGAATGAAAAAGTAGATAAGAGAAGTTGAGGAGATTGAGGAAGTGGGAGCTTTGAGTTGCATTTTATGAAGGAATATCAGTATTTTATTATTAAACAAGTAGCAGATGAGGAGCAGAGGAAGAAACTGATCTAGGTGAGGCCAGTAGAAAGTATCTATCATGACCTATATTGGGTGAACTTGTTTAATTCAAGTATGTATTAAAGGAGGAAAAATTGCTGTATGCTTTTTCTCCTCCAACACCAACATTTCAAAATAGGTGAGAGAAGACATATCTAAAGTATAGAGAGAAATACGTTATCATCCTGAAGAATCCAGGTCTCAATGAGAGCAAATAGTTGGAAGTGGCAGATGAAAAGAACAGGTCCAGAATGAAGGGAAGTTTCTTAATTAGAGAATGAGAATTCCAGATGGTACAGTGGAAGGAGTAAGCAGATTTAGAGAAGTCATGGGTGGAGTAGAATAGGATTGGGATGAAAAAAATAGGAAGTAGAGATAGGGACAGTTACTTCTGTGAAGGCAGTGATTAATACCAGAATAAAGAAAATGACATTACATGATTTTTGCTATATATAGGGATAGTAGTGAGTGGAGGATGAATTTAGATACCCACCCTCTCCCCAGGGTGACATTTTGAGTCAAGACCATAGACAGTGATACTCCAGGTATGTCGAGGTACTGGACATTAGTTGCCTATTTTTTTTTTCTAAACTAGTGGTGTAGATCAATGGAGGTAGAATTGTAGGGGCAGAAGTTGCAGGTTTATGCAAATATATCAATGAAAATTGTCCAGGATTATAAAGCAGGGAAGTATTGTCATCATCACAGATTCAAGATATATGCTAATGACATTGTAGATGCACTAAAATATTAAAATTTAGTATTAGGTCAAATATATTTTTTTTGCTCTCCACAAACACACAAGTAGCATTTATCAAAATGAGACAATTTTCCCCACTGTGTAACATCCTAGAAGTAAGAAATTTTTCAAGCTGAATTAATTGACTCAGTCCATGTGGGCATCATTTTTATTCTGCTGAAATAGTATTTAGTAAATAGTAGTAATAACTCAGAAGGATCTGGGTTGTATATAACAGTTAATCTAAGTCTAAATATATCTTATTTTCACTGTTTGTTTTATATACTCAGAATTTATGCTTCAAAAGTAATATTTTTCACTTTCTGTGTATTTTTGTGTATGTGCTTTTCTTTCATTTGGGTCTGTGTCTTCTTTCACAACATTACTAACATGTTAATATGTTTTACATGATTGAATATGTATAACCTATATAAAATTGCTTTCCATTGCAGGGAGGGAAGTGAGGAGGGAGGGAGAAAGCAAATTTGGACCTCATTTTTTTAAATGAATGTTAAAAATGTCTTTACATGTAACTGGGGGAGAATAAAATATTACTTAAAATAGATGTTTCAACATGTAATTTTAATTTTTGTGTAATTTAAATTAAAAGAATATAAATATGCATACCAGAGAACTACTAATAATAAACCATATTCTCACACTTTTCCAAGCCATTATGTATGTACAACCTCCCCAAAATGATTTCATGCTGATGAGAAGAGGGTTGGGGTTGGGGAGAAGAAATAGAATCAGAATTCTTGTACCATTTAATTCCATCCTAAGCATTTGTCTTTAGCACATGAGGATGGAGCATGTAGAACAGGTATGATAATCTAAGGATCCTCCTCTAGAGACTATCTAAGAGGTTGGGAAACAATTAATTATGGAATTGTGGCTTATTTCTTTTGTAGGAAAGGCATGGATAGAGCAAACTACCCATAAAAAGAAATGATTTTAATTCTTAGGAATACACAAGAATGTAACTACACCATACAAATTCAAAAATTTTAGAAATACTAAAGAGGAAGGCACAATAATGAATTATTATAATTAAAGTCCAGGGAGTACAAGGCCAGGATTGAAAAAAAAATGTGCTTAAGAATATGAGAATAATGGTGCTTTTGTAGTTATTTATTCTCCTAACAATTCCATGAGGTGGTGTAGTAGGAAGGCCAAATTCATGATCTCAAAGAGAATCATACATATGTCTGAACATTTCGGAATCACAGGATATAAGGAATTCTCTAGGTAGAAGGCAGAAGGATTAAAACATTTATTTAGGCTCCAAAGTAACAGACCCACGAACCAGCCTCCCCATTCCAATGTTTTGATCACAAGCTTCCAGGCCCAATAAGTCCGCCTCACAAGAGTAACCAGGAGGCCACAGAAAAGCATGATGGTATTAAACCAAATCATATTCATGCTGGTAAGAAGATTACCCATTGCCCTCAAGTCTTTGGTTGGCCCTCCTCGGTCCACACACAGGTTAGCTCTGCTTCCGCACCTCCTGCTTCAGCTTCGGCTTTATCTTCAGCTTCGGCTGTAGCTGTCTCTGCCACCGTCGCCGCCACTTCCGCCACACTCTCCAAGCTGTGTCCCAGCTAGTTGACTGTTTCCTCTCTCCTTCAGCTCTTAACTGCTGTCACCAACTGCCTCACCAACTGCCTCTCAACTGCCTCTCAGGTCTGCTCCAACTCTTCAGCAAGCTCCTCCCACCACAGGCTTCTATTGGCTCCAGTCCTAGCCACTCCCCCCAGGATCCTGGGAGGCTCACATCCCTATAGGTTTTACACCTAACACAGCTCTGGACCTGGGGCTTAACACTTAGCATGGCTCAACGAAATACACTGAGTTACTCAAAGAAAACAAATGCTTATCAACACAGGTGGGCAGTGTAAGGATTATTGCCCCTTTTTATAGATAAAGAAAGGGAGACCCCTAATGAGCTTAAATAACTTTTCTGTGGTAATATAGTTAGTAGATGATGGATAAAGACATGAAACTATTGTTTTCTCTTTCCTACTCAAGAGCTTTTACCAACATAGCACACTGGGATTAAATATAGACATCAATGTCGCATTTAAGTATCACAGCCAAATCAGAAAGTTATACATAGTACCCTATAAGTTCAACCAAGAATCTAGGGAATACTGTGTCAAATGGTCTTGGAAATTTGTCAGGAAGACCAGGACTGCCTTCATTCCCTTAAAATATATATGAGGCATGTCCATTTGGACTATGGGTGACTAGGTCATTGATGAACCTTCACTGAAAATCTGACAGTTTTCACTAGCCCAGAAGATTCAGCAAGGAAACTGACTTAAATAAATATTCCCATCTTGATTTTGGGTCTCATGCTTCATGTCCTTCCTGAAGCCAGATCTGATTATTTCATCTACTGCTGAACAAGTAAATTGCCAAAAGACTTTTAAATATAGTTCTTTAAATATATCTAAATGGAGTCTCCTTTCACCTTTGGAGATGGCAAACACACAATGGCTTTTCAACGTTTTGCAGTTCTTTCCCATGCTTTCCATGAGGAACTACCTAATTTGAGGGAAGCTTTCCTTTTTTATTCCTTTTTTACATCTTGAAAGAATCAATGTACTAACTGGACTATATTATTACTCAGTCTTGCTATATGGTTATCTACTATGAACTTTTGTTTTCTAATCTGCAAAGCAGGGATAACAATTCATATGACACCTATCCCTCAATTATTGGGCAAAAGATAAATGATAATGTGTAGAAAACACTTCAAAACTCTAAAGCACTTAGATTTGATCAATGTTAACATTATTTTTGATCCAAATAAATCTTTAAGATAATCAAATTAACCTATTTCACTGTGCCATATAATCTGCTATTTTAACGTCTTTTTTGGTGGGGTAGCTTTATGATTTCATTGGAATTGAGAAGTCTGGGTATGGAAACTCCCTCTGTGTATCTATAAATATAATTTATAGTCTTGGTGGTTGTGTGGGTGCACTTTGAGTTTTAATGACTTGCTCATGTTCATATAACTATTATATGTCTGAGACAGGACTTAAATCAAAGTCTTTCTCACTCTAAGGCTTGTCATTGAAACACTATCCCATATTCCCTATATGGACTAGTCATGGTGATAGTAATGATGATATACATTTATACCTATATAGATAACATTATCATTGATTTTTATTGAAATAATTATTTTTCATATTTTTCACTTTCAAACAATATATCTCTTTGTATTTGGACAGCCAGAAATCATTTCTATAGCTCTAATACCACATGCATTAGAAATGTTTCACTGATGGTATTCACATTTACAAATGCCACTAAAAGAAAGACTATCCCATATTTTCAAACGGCTTACCTCTTTCCTTTGTCTGACGACAAAAGCAGCTACCATTTGCTCAACTTCTCACTATCCACATTCACATCATAAGAAATAGACAGCTATTTCCTTCCCTTTTTCTCACTATTAATCAAATGGTGCAGAATTATCCTAAAAATCTTAAAATCAAATATATATTCCTCATTATAAATCTAATATCTCTAAGATAGGATAAAAATTATTGGAAATATTACTGAAAACTTTCTATTCAGCTAGACCTCTAATGCTTTTTATTGCAACAAATATAAAGTATTACTAGAAAGCATGGCTAAGCACTGTTAACTCCAAGACCAAGTTGAACGATGTCTAGCAGTAAAATCAAATCTTAAATTATAATAGCTATAATAGTATTCTTTGATTCACCTTCCTGGACTATTTTGGGGCATCATTCATACATAAATACAGCAAAATCACAAATCTATTTTTTTCAAAATTAGATATAAATTCTTTTTCTCATCTTCAGAGGAAATTAGCTCAAATTGTACCTGGATAGATCTCATATTCGAAAATGAAATTCTCAAGGCATATTTTTCAATTAATTTTTCATCATATGGATGAATAATCAAAATATTTTTTCCAGTTTTTTCTTGTAGATAAAAATGCACCTATATTAACAAACACTTAATTTAACTATTCTAATAAGCATAAATCATCCATTCAAACCTCTCTCTGAGTAGCTCAGTTTACATAAGTGGAGTTTTTCCACTGACCTGCTGAAGCCATAGTTATTTAATGTTTACTGTTTCAGTCAATTCAAATATATTTCAAATATCAGCTATAGAATAATAACTGGAATCCATTTTTCTTCCACTCCTTTTATAATTCTTATAATGCCTATTTCATGGATATATTCTTTCTAAACCTATTTACATTTTAAATATATTTTTATTTATCTAATTAAATATTTTCCAATTGCAGGTAAAACATTATAATTCATGTTTTTGAAAAACGATAAGTTCCACATTCTCTCCCTTCCTCTTGACCGTGTCCCGTCCTTAAGAAGACAATTATATTGATATCAATTGTACATGTGAAGACATATGAGGGATATTTCCATATTCGTCTTTGTGCAAAAGATAGCACAGATAAAACTGCAAGAAAAATGAAGAAATAATTTTTAAAGGTATGCTTCAATCTGCATTCAGAGTTCATTTGTTCTCTGGAGGTGGATAGCATATTTCTTCATGGACACTTTGAATTATCTAGTATCATTGTCTTTATAAGGGTAGCTAAATCCTTTACAATTGATAATCATTACAACATTACTATTACTTTGTACAATATTCTTGTGGTTTTACACATTCTTTTGCTTAAGTTCATATATGTCTTCTAAGGTTTTCTCTGAAACCATCCCATTCACCATTTCTTATAGCCTGATATTATTCCATCACAATCATATACCATAGCTTCTTCGGCCAACCCCCAATTGATGGACATTACATTGATTTTCAATTCTTTGTCAACCCAAAAAGAAATAACTATTTTTGTACAGATAATTTCATCTTTATTTTGTTTGGTCTCTTTAGGTTTAAGCCCTAGAAGTGGTATTTCTGGTTCAAAGGGTATAAATAGCGTTACGCCCCTTTGGGGTAGTTTCAAATTGTAATCCAGAATGTTTAGACAAGTTCACAATTCTAACAAGAGTGCCTTAGTGTCCCAATTTTTCCAGATATCTTCCAGCATTTTCTGTCATGTTAGCCAATCTGATAGATGTGAGGGTGGATTATCAAGCTTGTACTGATTGGCATTTCTCTAGTCTATAGTGATTTAGAGGATTTTTCCATGTGGCTATGTTTTTATATTTTATATTTTTTTATAGTTTTATATTTTTCCTCTGAAAACTTCCCATCCATTTCCTTTGATGATTTATAGCCTAGTGGATGGTTCTTATTTTTGTAAACTTGTCTCATTTCCCTATATATTTGAGAAATAAGGGTGTTATGAGAGAATTTTGATGGAAAAACCTTTCCTTCAGTTTCATGTTTTCCTTCCAATTTTGATGGCCTTTTTATTATTTATAGGAAAGCTTTTTAATGTCATGTAAAAAAGTTATCCATTTTAATTCCTGCAATTCTATCTTTCTCATTTGATTATAAACTCTTCCCTTATCCATAGATTTGCCAAGTACATTTTTATATTTCCATAATTTACTCGTAACATCACCCTTTATATCTAAGTCATCTATCCATTTTGGAATTATCCTGGTATATGTTGGTCTATGTCTAGTTTTTTCTGAACTGTTTTCCAGATTTCCCAGGAATTTTTGTCAAATGGTGAATTCTTACCCCAAAAGTTTAAATCTTTGGGCTTATTAAATATAAGATTACCTGGCCATTTGCTACTGTGTGTTGTATACATAATCTATTTCACTGATCCATCATTCCTTTTTCTTAGCTGGTACCAGATTATTTTCATCATAACTGCCTTGCAATACAGTTTAAAATCTGTCATTACTAGGCTACCTTCTTTCACCTTTTGTTTTCATTGATTACCTTGATAACCTTGATCTTCTTTTTCTTCCAAATGAATTTTATTACTCTGTTTTCTTCCTCTATGAAATATTTTTGTAGTTTGTTAGGTATTGAAGATGCTGAATCTCATGTGATCCCAACTGTGGGTTCCTTTATCTAAATGGTTTCTTTCTGACTGCTTTAAATGTTTTTTTTTTTTTGTTTTGTTTTGTTTTTTTTTACCAGAGAGCTTTGGAATTTGGCTATAATATTCTTGATCATTTTGTTTTTCATTTTGGGATCTTCCAGGAGGTATTTCAGAGGTTATTTCAATTTCGATGTTGCCCTCTGATCTAAGATATCTGCAGAGTTTTCCTTTATATTTTTTTGAAATATGAGGTCTAGGATCTTTTAGTTTGGGATCTCTTTCAGGGGGT
>JAQQSZ010019959.1:0-10251 GCA_028646595.1 Phalanger gymnotis
CCTGTATATTTTGGTCTTCTTTGTCACCAAAGAAGGATTCCAGAGTCTGAGACTGAATCTGTGTGTGTTTTCGCTGCCTGGCCATGTTCCCAGCCAACTAACTTGACCCTTGAGTTTTTCAGTGGGGTATGACTGCTTGTAGACTAAAGAATTCTATGTTCCACTCTTGGGCAGATGCGCTGCCACATGAGCACTCCTCCTTCCCCAAGAACCCCCTACCTGGACTGGGCTTAGATCCTCAGCAGGCTCTTCACTCCTGCTCTGATCAGCCACTTAATTCCTCCCACCAGGTGGGCCTGGGGCCAGAAGCAACTGCAGCTATAGTTCTGTAGTTGCCCCACCTCTGCTGCCCCAGGGGTAGTGGCCGAACCACAAACTCCCTGTCCCCAGCAGCTTTTCCCACTAACTTCTGTTGTCTTTGGTGTTTGTGGGTTGAGTGGTCTGGTAAATGCCGCAGCTCACTAATTCAGGGTGCTAGGGCACTCTCCGCCCGGCTCCCGGTCTGGTCAGTCTGCAGTCTGGTCGGTCCGCAGTCTGGTCAGTCCGCGCTGCCCATGCTTGGCTCCGCTCCGCTCCCCTCCACTCCGTGCGGGATAGACCTTACCCAGAGACCATCCAGGCTGTCCTGGGCTAGAGCCCTGCTTCCCTATGCTATTTTGTGGGTTCTGAAGTTCTAGAATTGGTTCAGAGCCATTTTTATAGGTTTTTGGAGGGACTTGTGGGGAGCTCATGGTAGTCTCTGCTTTCCAGCCGCCATCTTGGCTCCACCCCCTGTGATAAGTGGTTTTAAACAATCCTTAATAATGTTTTCTTGTTACTGCTCCCTAACTGAAAATCCTTCAAAGGAAAACAGTCAGACCCTGGACTGCTGCTTAATCTTTGGCAGATAAAGTAGGCAGAGCATATCTGTCTCTGGAGCTACACAAGATCCTCATATTTCTCATGCCCTTGAAGATCCAGACATTAGCCACATAAGTTTAGGGTTCCACCAAACCCAAAGGTTTTCCACCGATCACCCTCTTTTCTAACCTGTTGTTGCTCCTCATACACTTTTATTGACTCACACTTCATCTTTTACATAATTATCGTTGTTCAGTCATGTCCAACTCCGTGTCCCCATTTTGAGGTTTTCTTGACAAAGATACTGGACTGATTTGCTATTTCCTTCTTAAGCTCATTTGATGAGAAACTGAGTCAAATAGGGTTTTAAATGGCTTGCCCGTGATCATGCAGTTACAGTGCTCTATCTGCTGCATCACCTAGTTGCATGAATAATCAAAATCTTTCAACACACGTACACGCAGATGATCTCTATCTCAAACATGCCCATGTTCTATTTAACTCATTCAATAAACATTCCATGCCCCATAGCAAAACCAGGGACCAGATATTGTCACCATATAGAATCATTCCAAATGGTTATCAACAAGAAAATAATGTATTGACTTTCTTAAGTAAGGAATTTAGGGACATCTATATTTACATTATTTCTAAATGTAAGAATATATGTCATATGTCCAATGAAATGACAAACTAGTAGAAGAAATGAACTACATCAATGTTGTTGATGTTGTTGAAATGTTCTTGAAATAAAGAGAACAAGAAGGCAAAATAAAGTTACAACTAAATAAAAAGATGGCATATGGACCACCCTTGAAGGAGTAGATGATTTGGAAGACTTGGTCTCATCATGTTATTAAAGAGAATAAAACATATCTGTGCTCAATTAAAACAAGAAACATCATTTTATGAGATATTTTGTCGGGTAGAGAACTTGTCATGGACATAAGTGGAAAAAAATCTATGAATGTGATAGCAACTTATGTACCATGTTGTGGGGAGGAAGACAAAGCACAAATAACAACTCTTCCTGGAAGAGATGAAATTAGAGTTAACTTTTTATCAATGGAAAGAGAGCACTAGAAGGAAAAAGGAAAAGAAATGAGAGCTATGGAAGCAAGAATTGGAAGGGAATCAATGGTTTGACACAAATAGTATACAACCTTACCAAAACAACAAATCTCTGAAAATTTAGAATAAACTAAAGAGAAGCCAATGATTTCATGAAACAAGAAATGTTAAAACAAATTCAAAAGACTGAAAAAATAGAAAAAAATGTAAAGTATCTCATAGCAAAACAACTGACCTGGAAAACAGGTGAGGAAAAAAGAATTAAGAATCATTGGACCCTGAAAACACAATCAAAAAAGGATTGCAGGAATTAGATTTCAAGTAATCTTAAAAGAAAACTTTTCACATATCTTAGAACCAAAAGACAAAGTAGAAATAGAGAGAATCCACCAGTCTCCTCCTCAAAGAAATCTTAAACTGAAAATTCCCAAGAACATTATAGAAAAAACCTAGAGTTTTCAGGTCGATGAAAAAGTGCTTTAAGCAGCTAGGAAGAAAGATTTCAAGTACCAAAGAGTAAGGATCCTATTCCTTCCATGTGACCAAGGTTAGGAGTGTGTGCAATGACTTCTTGATCTGGAAAATCAGAGGAGAAAATTTTGGTCCTCCCTTGGTACCAGAGAAGTTTTTTTTTCTTTTTATTTTATGGGGTGTTTACAATGCCTAATTGTAAAATTTGGGTTAAGTGTTTGGTCATAGGCTATATTATTCAATATTATACATATATTTTATGCATTTCTGAACTTTTTCTGTGTCATCTGTTGGCCTTTGAGTATCATCTGCAGCTTCCACAAAATTCCCGCCAAATCCCCATTTGATTTGTTATGCCATCCCATAATATATTGAAGCCACAATGGGTAAAGTGGCAATGTGGAAGGGATAACTGTAAAGGAATTCTTTTCAATCTCTCAGAGTCACTGCAGTCTGAGGCCTTCTAGAGCTGGTGCGATAAGCTGAAGCTTGGCTAACACTGAGGGTTGGAAGTTGAAGAACGAGTCCTGGGTTGATATTGTTTTTGAATAGTGATCAAGTACTTGGGTATATCTAGAGAAGAGCCTGATAATAAGAGTAAGAATCTGGTCCTAGTTAACTTTTGGATCTCTCCCCTCACTTTGCACAATGCTCTGAACATAGCAGGTTCAGCATAAAAGCTGGTTGAAGTGGAAACCTTGAGCATCATGAACTTCATCTTGGCTAACAAGCAAGTAGTACCACCTAGTGATGTCTAATTGCATGCAAGGTGTTCTCTACCCGATGGCCCCCAGGGGGAG
The DNA here is from genome assembly GCA_028646595.1 of Phalanger gymnotis. Taxonomy (NCBI): domain Eukaryota; kingdom Metazoa; phylum Chordata; class Mammalia; order Diprotodontia; family Phalangeridae; genus Phalanger; species Phalanger gymnotis. The sequence goes on from JAQQSZ010019959.1 coordinate 3,183, forward strand.
TGCCGGGAAGCAACAACCCAATCACTATAGTTCCCAACATTTCAAGTGGGTTATAATGAAAGAGGGGACTTAAATGGAATTTCTGTTTGCTTACCTGCTTCTAAAAGCCACAAATCAACTTTAGAAATTCATGCAGCAAGAATATGAACAAGGATCTAGGCTAAACTTATATCCTTCCATTTCAAATCAAATATTGGGCTCATTATACCCAAGGGAACGTGCTAGCTACTGTAGAGAGAAGACAACATTTGTCTGAAGGTAGATAAGAGAGGTATGCTGGAATCAACTCAAATCAGCCCAAGAAAGCTGATTTTCAGTATGAACATTCACATCTTAGAAATCAGCAAATGCTACGAGTCAAGACTTGATTTACTGTTTTGTTCATTCCTTTAAAAAATGGTCAAGAAAATGTTAATAATGCAGATTAAACTTAAAAGTATGTGAGAGGTACTTCCTTGCAAATGCTCCCCTACCCCCAGCTAGTTGTTAAACATTTACCAGTACCTCCTGCCTAATGACCATCTGACTTAACCAGGACCACAAAACTGTTAAGTATTGGAGGAAGGATTTTAATCCATTTCAAGGTGTTGAAGACCTCTAGCAAGGGGCAAATCCATTATCTCCCAAGGCAAATAATTTTACTTTGTACAGCATTAACAGTTAGAATGATTTCTCTCTCATGTGGGAGAACTCAATCTAACTCTTGAAATGGAATCCTGAGCTCTGGATTTCTCTACTGTCAGATTGTTCAAATGCTGAAATTCTTCCAGCTATTTAAAAGCTCCAGACACATGGTTACTAATTAAGTTAGCCAATCGCTCTTCCCATCTTGACTTAAAGACATTTACACCTTGTAACGATATTGCAGAGCATAAGCCATCCAGTTTACACATTTAAATATTCCATTATGAATTCAAATGTATTATACTAATTGAGGTGGTAGGGTATACCCCTCCCTTATAGTTTCATCAAGTCTAAATCTTCTGCTTTGCAAATTTCTTGCATAATTCCTACTTCTGATCTTTGGGGACAAACAGCATCAAACTAATCATTCTTCCTTAAGACTATCCTTCAAATAATTGAAGGCAGCAAACAGGGATCATAAGATCATAGGTTTAAAGTTAGACCAACCTCATCATTTCCAGATGGTAAAACTGAGCCCTAGAGGTTATATGAGAGGCAGTGCTTGACTTGAAGTTGGGAAGGCCTGAGTTAAAATTCTGCCTCAGGTATTTATTAACTGTATGCATAAGTCATTTACCCTCTCTAGTCTTCTGCTGCCTTACCTTTAAAATGAGAGGGTTGGATTTGAAGGCCTCTAAAAGTCCCTTTGAGGTCTATGACCTTATGATTTGTCTAAGATCATATTCCCCATCTTCTCTTTTCTAGGATAAACATGCTGGAGCCCTTAAATTGATATTCATAAAGTATGCACCTGAAGCCCTTAATCATCCTATTTGGTTTTCTTTTGGCATTCTCCAGCTTTTTCATGCCCTTCCTAATATGTTATGCTCAGAACTAAATACAAAACTCCAAATGTGATCTGACCAGGTAAGAATTTATTGGATTACATACCTCCTTAATCCTAGACACTGTACTACAATGCAAGGTTTACTTTTTCCTGAGTGGGTTATAGGATAATCTTGTTTGAATGACCATGCACCTCTCTGAGGAGGACCAGTAGTGTTTTGGCACTCAGCATAATCAACAGAATGTCAAGGGAAAACGAGAAGCACCTGGAAAATTTATTTTATTTGAACTTTGTGGATGACATTTTGCTTTAAGTCTTACTTGATAGCGATGATTAGAGGATCATTTAAAAAGGAAGTTGTATCTTTAATTTCATCTATCAAAGAAGTGTTTCTACTCTTCATATTTGCATGTGATTGGGGAATATATCTTGTGGGAAGATAACTTTAAGGCTGGTTTATACTCATCCAAGTCATATATTGTTTTTTCCCCGTAATTAAAGAACCATAAACACAGAAAGGGTATTGCATTTTTTATTTTTCCGTGATTTAAATAATTGTTAAGATATTGAAAGCAAAACATTATATGTGAAACCTGCCTTCTCATATTTTCTTTATTTTAATCTTTTTAAACAGTGCTTCCTGAGATGGGATGGAGGAAAGAGCAGCTTACCTTATTCTCACCCTTCTCCAGGTCTCCATGTGGCTGTGAACACATGGCATCTAAAGAAGCTTCTACTTGGCAAGTATGAGCCAGAGTTTGGACTGCCTCTCTTTTAAATTTGTTGTCTTCTGATCTTAGGCGATTGCATTTCTATTTTAAAATGAATGTATCCTTGTGAGGTTAAGAGGTCCGGAGGTCCTCTCAAATTGAAAACTATTTGGATTGTGCAGAACTAAGATGAAATGTACCATGCTCAATTAGTAGTTCTGAAAGCTGCTTTATATTCTGATGAGGTATATTAGACTATAAGCAGATTGTAACAATAGTTGTAAATTACTGATTCCTGTTTAAATTATTTTATTGTTGCACATGGTGAGTATTTTATGATTAGTATTCTTCTTAGTGTAATCTCATACCTGATTCATAAAGAATATTGAGTACTTTTTCTTCCCCCTTTTTAGGATAAAACCTATATATGAGTCATAACTTAAGCTAGGTCTAAACATCATCCCCAGGTCACTGAAGTGGTGGTTATAATTGGTCGATAAGTGTGAGAAAAAGGAACTCATTTTCACTGGAGTCCAGTCTCCATAAGACTGAATACACAAATCACATGCCTAGGTATAGAACAGTAGTGGTATAATACTCTCGACACTGATGGATTTCCATTAGGTCTTCAAGGTTAGACAACAAAGATTTTAAAAGATATAAAAACAGAAAATCAAAGAAAAGAAAATCAAAATTCAACAAATACATCAACTATATTTATCAGTACATGTAGCAGTCTACTCATTGTCCCCCACTTTAGCCAAGAAGGGAGGAAGGTGTTTTCTTAATACTTACCCGAGGCTAATGATCTTTGTCATTATATCACACAACATTGAGGTTGTTTTGTTTTTTCCACTAACGTTATAGTAGTACTAGTATATATTATACATCTTTCCATCTTTTATAGTACCACATTTATTCACTGGGGCCAGAACACTCACAAACATCAAACCTGGTTTGATGAAAATGATGGGGAAATTCAGAAGCTGCGAAGCAAAAAAGAAGAATTTTACAGGGTTTACCAGCAGGATAGTTCATTGGTATCTAAGAAGGCAGTGTTTAATTCCATCAAAAGTAAAGTTCAAGTGAAACTTAGAGAGATATAGGATTCTTGACTCACTAAGAAGACAGATGAAATTCAGTTTCACACTGATAGTAACAATTCAAAGCATTTTTATGATGCCCTGAAGGCTATTCATGAGCCAAAGACCTATGGTATCTCAACTACTCAGTGCTGATGGAGCTACATTGATTGGTTGTTTAGGACGTAATACTGGACAAGTGGGATGAACACTTCTATAGAATTCTCAGCAGACTGTCATCCACCAATGATTAAGTTATTGATCATATATCACAAGGTGAAGTCAGTCTCCCCCTCGGTGAACTTCTGACTGAAGAAGCGGTTTTTGAATGCCATTAGGCTCTTCTTATATGCCAATGCACCCAGTGCTGATTCTGTTCCAACTGAGATTTACAAGGCAGTAGATCCACTGCTCATACAAAAGACATCTTTCAAAATCTTTTGGGTTATATGGCAAGAAGAAGCTATCCCCTAGGAGTTCAAGGATGCCTCCATTGTCCATTTCTATGAAGGATAAGGAAATAGGTTGTCCTGTGACAATCACAGAGGGGCAGTGTGTGTGTGTGTGTGTGTGTGTGTGTGTGTGTGTGTGTGTGTGTGTTCTCTCTCTTAGTCATTACTGTCAAGATCTTGCTAGAATCCTTAATAGGTTGGTCATCACCTGGAAGATGGTTATCTACCTGAGAGCCAGCGTGACTTCAGAAATGGCCAAGGAATGGTTAACCTGGTGTTTGCTGCCTGACAACTCCAGGAGAAATGTTAGGAGCAGAACAGAGTTCTATACAGTTTATTGATCTGACCAAAGTTTTTGATACTGTCAGACATGAGGGCTTTGTGGAAGATTATGGCAAAATTTGGAGAATTTAATAGGTCTTTTTTGCCAGTTCCATGATAGCATGCTTGCACAGCTTCTATGTAATTGACAATGCTCACACATTTTCCCAGTTGTGAGTGGAGTGAAGCAGGACTATGTGCTTTCTCCCAAGCTTTTTAGCATAATGTTTCAGTGATGCTGTCAGATGCCTTCAACAAGAAAGAAATAGGCATCAAGGTTGGTGACTGTACTGACAGTAAATTATTTAATTTGAAAGTCTGTAAGCCAGGGCTAAAGTACAGGGAAAGTTGGTGTATGACTTTTTGTTCACAGATGATTGTACACTCACTGTAGCCTCTGAAACAGAGCTGGAACAAAGTATGGACCAATTCTCTGCCACTTGTGCTAATTTTGGCCTGACAATTAACACCAAAAAAACAGACGTTCTCCACCAGCCAGCACTGTATCATCCATATGTAGAACTATTGGTCACGGCAGATGGAGAAATTTTGAAGGCTGCAGATCAGTTCACTTACCTTTGAAGTATGCTTTCCAGGGATATACACATAAATGATGAGGTTGACACACATATTGTTAGAGCTAATTTAGTTTTTGGGAGGCTTTGAAGGAAAGTGTGGAAGAATAGAGGTATTAAACTGCCTTCCAAACTGCAGGTCTCCAGAGCCATTATGCTGACCTCATTGTTATATGCCCATGAAACCTGGACAGCATACCAGCGCCATGCCAGGAAACAGAATCACTTCCATTTGAATTATCTTGGGAAGATTCTGAAGATCACCCGGTGGACACAGGTCTTTTCTCAGCTGAAGTGCCAAGCATTCAAACTCTGCTGCAGAAAGTATAACTCCAATGGGCTAGACACATTGTTTGAATACCAAATAAACATTTGCCTAAAAGACTATTTTAAAAAGAACTCACATAAGCCAAGTGGTCACATGGAAGTCAGAGGAAGTGATACAAGGACATTCTCAAGGTCTCTCTGAAAAACTTTGGAATAGATTAGGAAAACATGGGAGACACAGGCACAGGACTACCCAGCATGGTGTTCCTGCATCAAAGACTCTGTGTTCAGGAGCAAATCAGAATTGCAGTAGCTCAAAAGAAATGTAAAACATGCAAATTTACAGCCAAATGTGCATATGAATTATTTGTACCTGACCATAGTAAGAGCCTTCCGAGCTCATATTAGTCTGATCAGGCATAGTCACTGTATCTTGAACACGACAGTGATATCATTTTGGTCCTATTTGAGTATGAAGGGCAACAAACAATCAACATCTTTCCATATTCTCTGTGTTCTTTGTATTTCTTACTATGCCACGGAATTCTATTACATGAATGTTATGATTTGTTTAGCTGTTCTCCAATCAATGAGCATTTCCTTCTAATTCTTTGCTACCTCAGAAATTGTTGTTATGAATATTTTGGTGTTTATAGGGCCTTTCTTTTTATCTTTAACTTCTTTGGGGTATATTCACACAAGTAAGATCTATGGGTAAAAAAGGTATGGACACTTTAGTCACTGTTCTAAAATATAATTCGAAATTGGTTGTTTTCAGTGAGCAGATTTTCATTGTAATCCAGGTAGCCGGCTTACTCAAGTGATCATGGGAAATAACGTTAGAGATTTAAAACACTACATATAAAATGATTTAGACTTAGTGTCTAAAAATTATCTAGATTGAATAGCTATTTTGGGATTCATAATGAAACTACTAAAGGTTTCCTAATAAAATTTTCCTTTTTGAAGGGTCAATAAAATAATTTTATAGTATATAATATCTTAGAATTCAGAAAGGTCTTGCTATTTTAAAATATATTAGACTTTTTGTTCTTTTTTGATTTTTATGGTTATTGAAGATGATTACCGAATATGGTTATTGTAGTGAAATTTCAGAAATTTAAATCACGTTAAAATACCCTAACTGCTTCTCCCAGTGCTAGTTTTCAAGACTGGGCATTTCTTATTTGAATGAGCTGCTACACTGTTCTTTAAACTGTCAGGAACTCTACCCAAGAGCTAACATTTATAGATCATAGATTTATTGGTTTGGTTGTAATTTATTTAAAATATGTTCTTGGGGGTGGAGCTAAGATGGCGGCTGGGAAGCAGGGACTAGCGCGAGCTCCTCACCAAGTCCCTCCATAAACCTACCAAAAATGGCTCTGAACCAATTCTGGAACTGCAGAACCCACAAAATAGCACAGGGAAGCAGGGCTCCAGCCCAGATCAGCCTGGATGGTTGCTGGGGGAGGTCTTTCATGCATGGAGCTGGGAGCAGAGCAGAGCCCTGTGTGGGCATTGTGGACCAACCAGACCAGGAGCCAGGCAGAGTGTGCCCTAGCGCCTTGAATCAGTGAGCTGCAGCAGTTACCAGACTTCTCAACCCACAAACATCAAAGACAACAGAGAAGGTTAGTGGGAAAAGTTGTGGGAGTGGAAGGAGTTCACAGTTCAGCCACCCCCCCAACCCCCCACCCCTGGGGGCAGTGGAGGTGGGGCAGCTATAGAACTACAGCTGTAGTTGCCTCAGGCCCCAGGCCCACCTGGTGGGAAGAATTAAGTGGCAGATCAGAGCAGGAGTGCAGAGCCTGCTGAAGATCTAAGCCCAGTCCACGTTGAGGGTTCTTGGGGAAGGAGGAGTGCTGGTGTGGCAGCGCATCCGCCCAAGAGTGGAACATAGAACTCTTTAGTCTACAAGCAGTCATACCCCACTGAAAAACTCAAGGGTCAAGTTAGTTGGCTGGGAACATGGCCAGGCAGCGAAAACACACACAGATTCAGTCTCAGACTTTGGAATCTTTCTTTGGTGACAAAGAAGACAAAAACATACAGCCAGAAGAAGTCAACAAAGTCAAAGAGCCTACAACAAAAGCCTCCAAGAAAAAGATTAACTGGTCTCAGGCCATAGAAGAGCTCAAAAAGGATTTGGAAAAGCAAGTTAGACAAGTAGAGGAAAAATTGGGAAGAG
>JAQQSZ010019960.1:0-10251 GCA_028646595.1 Phalanger gymnotis
GGGCCTTGGCCCTTCCATACATCATAGGGTGGTATTGGTTTCCATAAGGCCTCCCTCAAAAACATGGTTTCCCAAACATTCCCATGCAGCACTTGCTGTTACAACTCTGTGTGCTGCTTTTTAAAAAGGAAGATGCTCAGACCATCTAGGAGCTCACATCTCTTCATACCCAGGCAGACTTTTAACACTATATGTAGTTAAAATATCCAGATACTCTGAGCTGGCTCTAAGTGGTTAAGAATCTATGCTGGAGTCTAATAGAGATGATTTCTGTCTTGTGGTTTTTATCCATCAGAGTACCATAGGTTGTGCCTTCTTGTGGCCATTTCTCTCCTTCCACAAACATTCCTTAAGCACCTACTGTATACAGAACATTGTTCTGGCCCGGGGTTCTTAACAATTTTGTGTGACATGGACCCATTTGGCAGTCCAGTAAAACTTATGGACCCCTTCTTAGTTGATGTTCTTAAATGCAGAAAATAAAAGATACAGGATTACAATAATAAAAAGTCTGTATTGAAAGATACCGAAATATCAAGAAAAAACAATTCACATACTCCTGTGCTAGAGAGATGCCCATTTTAGGCAAAATATGGTTCCTGCCTTCCTAGAGTTCCAAATAGTCTGTCGCTGACTCTCCCCTTGCTCTCGTTTTTATATGTGTCATAGACCCTTTCTAGAGATTCAAAGAGTCCCTCCCCTTCCCTCCCCCCTGCTGTGTGTATCATCAACCCTATCTAGACCTTCAAAGAATCTCCTCCCCCCATTTTCCCCCCTCCCCCTTCTCTCATTTTGTGTATGTGTCATGGACCCATTTCCCAGGCTAGTGAAACTTATGGACCTCTTGTGAAATGATGTTTTAAAATGCAGAAAATAAGATACAGAATTGCAAGAGTAAAACGTTTATATTGAAAGAGAGGTATCAACATATCAAGCAAAACAATTCACATACTCCTCTGCTAGAGAGATATCCAGTTTAGGCAAAAGATGGTTCTTGCCTTCCTAGTTCTCCAAATAGTCTGTCTCTGCTTCTGTCTCTCCCCCTTCTCTAGTTTTTGTATGTGTCATGGACCCTTCCTAGATGTTCAAAGACACCCCCCTTGGCCATTTTGTGTATGTATCATCACCCCTTCCTAGAACTTCGAAGAGTGTCCCCCTTTCATTTTTTTATGTGTCACGGATGCATTTCCCCATTTATGGAAACTTATGGACCTCTTCTCGAATGATTTTAAATGAAGAAAATAAGATGCTGAGTTGCAATAGTAACACATTTATATTGAAAGAGTTATCACACTATCGAGCACAAGAAGTCACACACCCCTCTGCTAGGGACATTTCCAAGTTAGACAAAACACGGTTCCTACCTTCCTAGAGCTCCAAATAGTCTCTCTCTGTGTCTCCCCCCACTTCTCCAATTTTTGAATGTGTCAGTCATCCTTCCTAGAGATTCAAAGAGATTTTCCCTGTTCCCCCCATCCTTTCTTTTCTCTCCCCCTTCCCCATTTTGTGTATGTGTCATTAACCCTATGTAGACCTTCAAAGGGTCCCTCCTCCCCCTTCTTGTGTATATATTATCAGCTCTTCCTAGAACTTCGAGTCCCCCCCACCTCCCATCGCCTTCTCTCCCTCCCCTTCTTTTGTGTGTGTGTCATGCACACATTTCCCTGTTTAGGGAAACTTATGACCCCCTTCTCAAGTGATGTTTTCAAATGAAAATAAGATGCTGGATCACAATAGTAACGCATTTATATTGAAAGAGTTATCAAAATATCGAGCAAAGAGAGGATCCTGGGAAGATGGCGGAGTAGGTCAGAAAATTCCAAGCTCTCAAGATTTTCCCCCACAAAAGAGTTAAAATAGCACCTAGGGTGAACGTAGTGTGGGTGGAGACAAAGAAAAATAGGGGCACAACTGGGGTCTTCCTCGGACAGTTTGAGAAGATTTCAAGAAAAACCCCAGGACCAGGTTTGGTCCCAGTGAGGGAATAAACACCTCCAGACTAGGTTCCGGTCTACCAACAAGCCGGGAAACTGCTTAAAAGTCTAGCGGTAAGCCCCGGGGTTAGTTGGTTTGAGAGGCTGTCTCAGCCCCAGCCACTTTTCACCCCAGTATAGTGAGGGGTGTCCAGAAGATTGCTGGAACCTCTGCTGACAAGAAACGCCAGACCCAGCTGTGCTGCGAAGAGTGGTGGGGGCAAGAAGGAACCAGCACACTCCCCGTGAGTGCAGAAGCTGTGGGCACTTACAGAAGGTTGGAGGTTTGGCTTTGGTTCCAGGCTAGAGGGGAGAACTGAAGATCTGGGGCAAGGGACGCCATTTCCCATACCCCAGGGCTAGAGGTGATTATAAAAATCAAGTTATTACCATAAAAAAATGCACAGGCAAAGGAGAAAGAATCCAACCATAGAAACCTATTATGGGAATGGAGGTGACCGGGGTTCATCTTCAGAGGAGGATATTGAAGTAAAGAAATCCCAAAGAGCAACATTAAATGGTCGCTTGCCTAAAAAGAGTTTATAGAAGATCTTAAAAAAGACTTTAAAAATAAAATGACAGAGATGGAGGAAAAACTAAAAATAATCCAAGAAAAACAAGAAGGCTATGAAAGGAAAATCAACCCATTAGAAAAGGAGATCCAGAATCTCAAGGAGGAAAATGACACCTTGAAAATTAGAATTGGCCAAGTGAAGCCAGTGATATAAGAGGTCAAGAAATAATTAAACAAAACATGAATAATGAAAAAATAGAAGAGAAAGTGAAACACAAGAAAAACAACAGATTTGGAGAATAGATGAAGAAGGGAAAAAATTGGAGGAACTGAAAGTCATGATCCAAAATAGAATCTTGATACAATAATACAATAAATTAAATTGTCCTGAAGCATTAGAACAAGGCAGGGAAGTAGAAATAGAAAAAAAATCCATTGCACACCACTTAAAAGAGATCCTATGAGGAAAACCCATAGGAATATCATAGCCAAATTCCGGAACCCCCAGATCAAGGATGAAATATTAAAAGCATCAAATTAAAACAATTTAAATATGATGGTGCCACGATTAGAATTACACAAGACCTAGCAGCAGAGACATTAAAGGACCACAGGTCTTGGAACACAACATATCAAAGAGCAAGAGATCTGGGGCTCCAGGCGAAAATGTCATACCCTTCAAATTTCAGAATTACTTGAATGAAAAACAAATGGACATTTGACAAACCCTCAGATTTTCAAGATTTTGTTAAAAAAATCTTCAACTTGGTAGAAGATTCGACATACAAAAACTAATAGGTCATAAGGTACATACCAAAGACTGTTTACAAGGGATTCATAAGAACAGACTGCTTACTTTTTCTATAACGTAAAATGTACGTCTAACATTCTTATTAATTGTAGAGCTCATAAAAAGAGGGGGATAAACCTGACTATGATATGAATTTAAAAAGTAAAACCATTTTGAAAAGGCTAAAAAGTTGCAAGAGGAAGAAAAGATACAGAGTATTTAGGTGGGGGAGGAGGGCTGGTAGTTCTGGTAACCTACTTTCGTTGGGAATGGATTTAAGAGGGAACAATACATATATATTTAGAAGAGTATAAAAGTCTTCTAAATTTAGAAGAAATAAAATGGTAGGGGTATAGTGAGGGAGGAGAGGACAAGGGAAGGATTTTTAGAGGGGAGAATAAGGGAATAGGTAAAGGGTGTTTAGATCAATGGGAATAGGAGGATAGGGGAGGGATCCTTGGAGGGGGGTAGGCAAGTAATAGGAGGGCAGGGTGGTTGGTGGAGGAGGGGGGTAGGTAAGTAATAGGAGGGTGATGTAGTGTGTAGAAGTAAAGTAGAGGAGGCAAGAGGGATAGGAAATGAGATATGTACGAACAAAAACAAACATCAGGAGTAGAGTATGTTTGGGAAAGTATATGTCTATATATGCACGTACATATGTATAAGTGTATTTGTACATCTGTATGTGTATGTATATATCATAAAACATCTAAATTATATTGTAACCTTCTGGGGGGCAGGGGGAAGGGAAAAAAAGAACAAAGTTAAAAAGTGCACAGCAGAGAACAAAAGAAAACACAAGGAAGCAAAGAAAAGATGGACAATTCTCAGCACAAGGTGTATTATTTATCATACAGGCTTTCTTGAAATGAAAATTTATTGTTACATATTCTGAATCCTCTCCTATGTTCCACACGTGACATGCTTTTTTCTTAATTTGTATTTGTTTCAATATTTAAGTTTACAATATGTTTTTGTTTATTCTGTATTTGTGTTCTGGTAAAAATTTTTAAAAAAGGAAAAATATCAAACGAAGTAAGTCACATACCCCTCTGCTAGGGAGATGTCCAGGTTAGACAAAATATGGCTCCTGCCTTCCTAGAGCTCCAAATAGTCTCTGTGTGTCTCCCTCTTCTCCCGTTTTTGTATGTGTCATGCGCCCTTCCTAGAGATTCAAAGAGATATCCCCTCTCACCCCTCTCCCTGTTTTCTTCCTCTCCCATTTCCTGTATGTATCATCAACCCTTTATAGACCTTCAGAGTCCCCTCTCCCCCCTCTTCCCCTCTCCTATTTCCTATATGTATCATCAACTCTTCCTAGACCTTCACAGAGGCTCTCCCTTTCTCCCTCACCCCCTTCTCTCATTCTGTGTATGTGTCGTGGACCCATTTCCCAGTCTAGTGAAATTTATGGACCCCTTGTCAAATGATGTTTTTAAATCCAGAAAAGAAAAGATACAGGATTGCTATAGTCAAACTTTTATATTGAAAGAGGGGTATCAAAATGTCAAACAAAGCAAGTCACCCCTTTGCTCTGGAAATGTCCAGTTTAGGCAAAATATGTTTTTCTTGCCTCCCTAGAGCTCTGAATAGTCTCCGATTCTGCCTCTCCCCTTCTCACATTTTTGTATGTGTCATGCACCCTTCCTAGAGATTCAAAGAGATTCCCCCCTTATTCTCCCTCTCTCTTTTCTCCCCCTCTCCCCCGTCTCCCCCGTTTTAATAGCTTAGGCGTTTTTAATGTGCGCCTGTACCGGACTGTTATCTGCCCATCTGATCTCACTGTATACATAATTCTTTTTCGAAAGATTTTTCCTTGGCACAGGACCAACTTTTTGCGTCAGTGATGCACAGGTACCATCTAGCAGCTAAACAGTCACCATCTCCTCAGTCTACTCTTTTGGGAGGAAGGGTAGGGTGCGCATTTTTATGTCATTTGTTTTTATATCCCTCTCTCTTTCAACAAAAGTTTTAAAAATCTGATAGAGACCTTGTCGGACGAAGTATACAATGCTCTGACCTAGTGGTCCCTTACCCCTCTACCATGAAGGAGGTGACATTTTTGCTGTCTGTTCAGTATTTTCTTTTGGTGATCACGTTTATCTTTTGGTGGCACTTATTTAATTTCTTATTAGTTCATATAAATCTTCTCATGCTTGTTTGAATTCTTTGTATTTGTCACTATTATTAGACAGTGATATTTTTTGGCAGTCATATGGCATACCATTTTTTAGGCATTACTCAATTGATGGTTACCGACTTTAGTTTCACATTTTTTTGCCATGCCAAAATAGTTAAGTGGCACAATGAAGAGATTGTTAGGCTTGGATTCTAGAGGACCTGAGTTCAAATCAGCTCTCACATACTTACTAGCTGCGTGACCCTGGGCAAGTCACTTAACCTCTGTTTGCCTCAGGTTTGTCATCTGCAAAATGAGTTGTAGAAGGAAATGGTGAACCACTCCAGTATCTTTACCAAGAAAACCCCCAAAATGGGGTCATGAAGAGTTGGACATGAATGAAAATGATGAAACAACAACAAAGAGTGCTGCTTTGAATATTTTTTTAAGTACATATTAGATCTTTATGTCTGTCTTTAATAAGCCCAGTAGTAGGATTTCTGGTTCAAAAGGTGTGGACAGTATAGTTACTTTTCTTGCATAATTATAAATGTCTATTTCTCTTTTTATTGTTGATATTGTACAGTTTTTCTTTATTTAAATAAGTTTTATTGATCTTTTTTATATCACCTGTATTTCCATCTGTATCCTTCTCTAACATCCTCCCCTAGAGCTATCCATTATTATAAAGAATTTTAAAAAGAGGAAAAAGTAAAAAGTTCCTCCAAACTAGCCAACAGAATAAAAAATCTGACCTTATACTTGGTGTTTCACAGTCTGGGTGCCTGCACCTCTATAAACAGGCATTCAATTTGGAGAGTTTTGATAGCGTTGTCCTTTCTGTTTACGTTGTTATAGTCGTACGTTTTTTTTTCGGGTTCTACTTCCTTTCGAATCAGTTCACATGTCTTTCCATGCTTCTCTGTAATCATCATTTTTGTAACTTTTATGGCACTGTAATATTCCCTTACATTCATGTGCCACAATTTATTTATCTCAGCCTTCCTCAGTTGAGGGGCATCTATTTTGTTTTTGGTTTATATCTTTTGCTATAATTATGTAGTTTTAGATGTTTTTTTGTTTTTTAAAAATTTCTCACACCAGGAAAAGTCATCACTCGAGTATTCTTCTAAATAAAACAGGCTTAGTATGTTGAGGAAAACCAAAACAAAACAAACCACTGTCTTGGGACCCAGGCCAGATGCAGTGGTCTGATTGTGTTCCCACAAGTTGTATGTGGATGAGGCAACATGATACAGTGAAAAAGCCCTGAGCTGGGACTTGAGATGCTATCACAGCTTAAGTTCCTGGCCATTCTCTTGTGTACGAATGTGGACAAATCACTCATAGTTTCTTTTCCTCCGTTTCTGTCCTTGTGGGTTTAGGAGATCAAGATTTACCAAGGTTACCTGACTTGCCCAAGATGACACACACTGGAAGCTGCAAAGCCAAGGACCTATGAATCCAAATCAAATGTTCTTTTTACTATACCACACTGGTTGTTCCCCATTTGTAAAATAAGAAGGCAAAACTAGAATATGTCTGGGGATCTTTCTTGCTTTGGTGTTCTGTACTTGGATTCTATAAAACATAGGCCTTCTGACTCCCCTCCTCTGCTTCATATCCTGCTGTGCTCTTTACTCCAGTTAAATTCTGTACACATATGGATGATAGGACAGTGAAGCATGGATCCTAAAGAAGATAGCACAGATAGCATGGATGAGCTTGGGACTTTCATTTGCTCCTGCTTCACAGTTTCTTTATCTGTATAATAAAGAAATTGAACCAGATGACCTCTGAGGTTTGGGCTTTGGTCCAACTCCATGTCTATGATTCTGTGATCCTAGGATAATTTGCATATGAAAGCCATCCAGCACACAGATATAGGAGACATTTCTCTTTGGCCCCCCTTCCCTTTTGGGGTTTTCCTTTTCCTTCCCTTTTTTATTTTTAAAGAATTTAAATTTGTTTTTGCATCTTTTGTTCTATCGCATTTGATTCTTCCCCTTTCTTCTTCATGCTTTTCTCCCTCTTCCCCCGCTCCCCGCCATCATTTCTTTTATTATTCCCTTAACTTCCCCTTCCAATCGACTCCCGTGTGGAGGATTGAGGAGTTGAGCTGTTTCTCAGTCTCTCATTCCTCCATCTTGCTGAAACTCAATTTCTCTCATGCCTTTATTAAGCAACAGGGCAGGCTAAGGAAGCTACAGAGATGAGTGACACAGTCCTTGCTCCTAAGGAGCTCACGTTCTGGGGTAGGGAATATGTTTTTAGAGGAAGAAATTCAAGCTATCATTAACCATTTGCAAAAATAATAGGGAAATGCCAATTAAAACATCTCTGAGATCCTATCTCATAGGCATCAGATTACCAAAGCTGACACAAAAGGAAAACACCAAAGCTAGAGAGGCTGTGAGGAAAAAGGACATTAATGCACTGTTGGTGGAGCTGTGAACTGCTCTAGCTATTTCTGGAAAGAAATTTGTAGCTATGCTCCAAAAGCTGTTAAACTATACATTCTCTTTGACCCACTGATACCACCACCTGGTCTCTACCCCAGAGAGATCAAAGCAAGAAGGACCCATTTGTGCAAAAATATTTATAGCAGCTCTTTTTTGGGTGGTGATAATTAGAAACTGAAGAGGTACCCAGCAATTGAGAAATGGTTGAACAAGTTATAGCAAATTGATGTGACAACATCAGCAGTATGCTGGAGCTAGCTCAAATTGGCTCACAAAGCCAATTCAATTTTCAGTGTGAGCTTTTACACCTTGGAAATTGGAAAATGCTGCAAATCAGGGCTTGATTTATTGTTTTTTTGATTGTCTAGACTTAGGAAAATGATGGAAAAAGATTAACAATGCAAATTAAACTTAAAAATGTGTTATGTGTACATTTCTCCCCCATCCCCCCTTCAACCCTGCCCCTGAAATCCAGTTGTTAAACATTTATCAGCAAGCTGCTGTAGAGCGCTATTGTGCTGTAAAAAGTGGTGAGGGGAAAACAGGAACATTGACTCGCCATTGGTAGAGCTGTGATTTGGTCTAGTGGCCACATGCGCCTTCTAGGTCCTTGGGTACGGCCTTTTGGCTGAGTCCAAGTTTTGTTAGGGGGATTTGGTCTATGAGGTTTGGATTCAGTCAAAGGGCCACACTTGAGGACCTAGAGGGCCACGTGTGGCCTTGAGGTAGCCGGTTCCCTACCCTTGGTTTAGACATTCTAGAATGATCAAAGCAAGAAGAAAAGCATCTATAAGTACAAAACGATTTCTGAAGGTTTTTTTTAACGTGGTGACAAAGTACTGCAAACCCAGTGTCTATCCCTTGGGGAATGGCTAAACAAATTATGGTATGTGATTATAATGGAATTTTATTTGGCTTTAAGAAATAATGAAAAGATTGGTTTTAAAGAAACTTGGGAAGACTTGTATGAACTGGGGCAGAGGGAAGTGAGAGCCAGGAGAATAATTTATACAATAATATCTACATTAGACATAAAAACAACTTTGGAAGAGCCAAGAACTTTGATTAATGCAATGACCAATAACAGTTATAGAGAAGTGATGATGAAGCATGCTTCCCAGTTCCTGAGAAGTGATGGATTCAAATGCAGAAGACATAATGTTTTTGAATGTGGCCAGCATAGGAATTTGTTAGCTTGAATATGCATGTTACAAAGCCTTTTTCTTTTCTTTTGTTTTTTTCTTTTCTATTTGGAGGTGATTAAGAGAGGGAGAGATATTTGAGATTAGCATTTACCCCCTAAACAGAAGAGAAAGAAAGGAAGCTGATTATAGCATTTTTAATGCACAGGAAGGACTGAAAAAAAATCCCCCATATGCAGGACAGCTTTGAAACTTATATTTTGAATTTACTGTATGTTTAAAAAGGAAATCAAGCCATACCTAAAGGAGAACCACAATTTCATGGACAATCTGCTTTATACGGTCTATGGTATATGGGCATATGGGAAAGGGTTATTTGGGGTTTAAGCTGAAAAATTTAAAAAATAAATAAAAAGATAATGTCTAGAATTCATGAGTCCTTTTGTTTGACCAGGACCTCTTAAATCACCCTGTGCATTTCCTCAAATATGCTATAGTGATTAGAATCTAGCTTGTTTTATATTTGATTCAACTTTGATTGCGGATTCAGTGGGGCAATAGCTCATCTTCCAAACATCTCAAGGCAGATTGCTTCTCTGATTTCTTTAAGAATAAGAGTTCACGGGGGCGGAGCCAAGATGGCAGCTGGAAAGCAGTAACTGGCATGAGCTCCCCACCAAGTCCCCCCAAAAACCTATAGAAAAATGGCTCTGAACCAATTCTAGAACTGCAGAACCCACAAAGTGGCAGAGGGAAGCAGGACTCCAGCCCAGGACAGCCTGGATGGTCTCGGGGTAAGGTCGGTCCCGCACGGAGCTCCCAGCTCCCAGCTGAGGGGAGCGGAGCTGAGCCCAGCAGAGCCCAGCGGGCGTGGCGTGGGCCGACCAGACCAACGACCGACGAGACCAGGAGCCAAGCGGAGAGTGCCCTAGCGTGCTGAATTACTGAGCTGTGGCACATACCAGACCTCACAATCCACAAACAGCAAAGACAACACAGAAGGTTAGTGGGAAAAGCTGAGGGACGGGACGGAGTTTGGGGTTCGGCCACCACCCCTGGGGCAGTGGAGGTGGGGCAGCTTTAGAACTACGGCTTCAGTTGCTTCTGGCCCCAGGCCCACCTGGTGGGAGGAATTAAGTGGCTGATCAGAGCAGGAGTGAAGAGCCTGCTGAAGATTTAAGCCAAGTCCTGATAGGGGGTTCTTGGGGAAGGAGGAGTGCTGGTGAGACAGTGCATCCGCCCAAGCATGGA
>JAQQSZ010019961.1:0-10251 GCA_028646595.1 Phalanger gymnotis
TCCCCTATTTCATTGAATATCCATTTCCCCCCAAAGTATTATAATCACTTTTTCTGGGTAGGTGATTCTTGGTTTTAATCCTAGCCCCTTTGACCTCCAGAATATCATATTCCAAGCCCTTCAATCTCTTAATGTAGAAGCTGCTAGATCTTGGGTTATTCTGATTATGTTTCCACAATACTTGAATTGTTTCTTTCTGGCTGCTTGCAATATTTTCTCCTTGACCTGGGAATTCTGGAATTTGGCTACAGTATTCCTAGCAGTTTTCCTTTTGGGATCTCTTTCAGGAGGTGATCAGTGGGTTCTTTCCATTTCTATTTTGCCCTCTGGTACTAGAATATCAGGGCAGTTTTCCTTGATAAGTTCTTGAAAGTTATGTTTAGTCTCTTTTTTTGATCATGACTTTCAGGTAGTCCAACAATTTTTAAATTTTCTCTCTTGGATCTATTTTTCAGGTCAGTGGTTTTTCCAATGAGATATTTCACATTGTCTTCTATTTTTTCATTTTTGGTTCTGTTTTATGATTTCTTAATTTCTCATAAAGTCATTAGCTTCCATTCTCTCCATTCTGATTTTTAAGGAATGATTTTCTTTAGTGGTCTTTTGGACCTCCTCTTCCATTTGGCCAATTCTGCTTTTTATGGCATTCTTCTCCTCATCGGCTTTTTGGACCTCTTTTGCAATTTGGGTTAGTCTGTTTTTTAAGGTGTTATTTTCTTCAGTATTTGGGGGGGGGGTCTTCTTTAGCAAGCTGTTGACTTGTGTTTCATGATTTTCTTGCATCACTATCATTTCTCTTCCCAATTTTTCCTCTACTTCTCTTACTTGATTTTCAAACTCCTTTTTGAGCTCTTCCTGGCCAGTGACCAATTCCTATTTTTCTTGGAAGCTTTTCATGTAGGAGCTTTAACTTTATTGTCTTCTTCTGGTTGTATGTTTTGATCTTCTTTGTTAGAAAAGTAATATTCTATTGTCTGATTTTTTTTTATACTTTTTGCTCATTTTCTTAGCCAATTACTTGACTTTAGAGCTCTTTGTCAAGGTAGGACTCTACTTCCAGAGTGGAGAGTTCTCTGTCCCAAGTTTCAGGGGTTTGGCGCAGCTGTTGCCAGAGATACTTCTAGGCATCTGTAAATTTTCAGTTCTTCTAAAGTGGTATTATCAAAGGAGAAGTGTTTACTTCTCTCCTGGCCTAAGCTCTGGTCTGCGGGTGACCACAAGCACTCTTTTCTGCCTTGGGACTATGAAGAGGATTCCCTCTCCACAGCTGCCACAAGCTCTGCCATTCCAGCACTCCTCCCCACCCCAGGACCACCACCCAGGACTGAAATGCAGACCCAAGTAGGGCAAAGCAAGATAATCCTACCTCAGGGCAAGCAAATCCTGCATTCCCCTTCTGGTCAGCCACTAGATCCCCCTTCCCCCCGCCTGTCTGTGAGCCTGGAGTTCCAGAAGCAGTCGCTGCTGCTGCTACTGCGACCACCTCCACTGCCCTGGGTCTGGGCCAGACCACACTCTTCTCTCACCCAGGTACAGATTAACCTTTCTGAGGAGTAATGCCACTTTATATAACACAGGTGTGAAGGAAGAAAAAGTGGTAGAAGACACTTGAGTGATAGGAGATGAGGAAGAGGGAAGAAGGAGTTCATGGTGAATGGCCTCAATTTTTCTGTGAAATATGAGGCAAGGTTTTTAGCAGGAGTTAGGGAGAAGAGAAAAATTGTGAGTCAGATATCAAACTTACATAACAAGGAAAGGGAGTAACCTGGATATCTGTAGACAAAAGCTACTAGGATTTTGATTGATTAATAGATATGAATAGCAGGAACCTCAAAGGAAGAGAGGTTACTGAGTGATGACAGAAGGGAAAGAAACAGGAAGTGGTGATGGGGAGCAAGGAATATTCCAATTCCCTCATCTCAACCAGTAAGCTGAGGAGAATGAATGAAGGTGAAGCTAGCACTGGAAAGGGTGGCTAGGAAGGGTGTATCATCAGGAGAGAGTCAGATTTCAGTTAGAAAGGATGGGAGGGGAATAGATTTAAAATAAAGAGAAGTGAACAGTGCTGGTGATACAAAGAAAAGCAAAAGGCAGTTCTTGCCTTCAAGGAGCTCATAATCTCATGGAGGAGACAACATCTAAGCAACTATGTACAAACAAACTATATAAAGATAAGTAGGAAATAATCAATGGGGGAGGACACTAGAATTAAGAAGAATTGGGAAAGGCTTCCAGTAAAAGGTGGGATTTTAACTGGGACTTCTTTAATATGCAGCTTCATTGTCTGTCCAAGGTACCAGCTGCACATCACAATAAGGACTACAGGCATTCATAATTCACTTTGCTTTCCCACCCTACCTGCTCTGTGGGGGTAGTCAAGCCAAACTTTTGAGCAAGTTTTAGATCTTATTTAGGAAGCTCTGTAGTAATTCAGGACCTGATGAAATACTCACAATGTCATCTACAAACAGGAACAACTAGAAAACCTACATCCATAGAGAATCCCTTTGACATTTGGACTCCACAATGAACACCTTACATGACAGTGACAAATACCTTTACTAAATATACATCTACTTGTCTCATTCCACTGTATTAATAATCAGAGGATCAGCAAAACCCAGTTTTGCATCTATCTAGGAATCTTACCTGTTGGAGATGAGCCTTTAAGGCTGAATTTTGCTTTATAAAATCACTTTTTTAAAATACTCAACATCCGATAAACACAATGAGACCTTATATGCTCTACGATCTTGATCTGCTACAGAATAGAATAAATCTATCCTTCTCATATTTTCATTAAGAAATATACTTCTAAATTATTCTCATCAAAGTTCCATATGGATTAGAAAGTACACATATGGGTTGCTAGTTACTGAAATTCTCTTGCCCACCCCACCTTTCACTTTCTGCATATCTTGGAAACCAATCCCCCAGTATTTTTGAAATTGTGTCATATCCAGCATAGACCTCCTTATGTGTATATTTGTTTTGATCCTGCTGTGTTTTTTAATCTTTGAGTTTATTTTGGGTGCCATTTCTTCTTCCTCATGCAGCACAGTTGGCCTGTGATATTAGAGTCTAAAAAGTAGTGATTCAGGTAAACAGAGATAAGGTAGAAAAGAGCAACTTTAAAAAAAAAAAACATAGAGTCTCTCTATCCTTCCTTTACCATCGTCACTAGAGCAAGCATAGGAGTGGGGTGCTGAGTTTTGCCCTTGTAGGTTATATATGTGCACATGGGTCTGTCTAGATGTGGTTCACAGGGAGGCAAGAACAGACATATCTGGAGTCTCTTGCCCGCACCCTTCTCCAAGAAAGACTTTGATTCCTGCCAGGAGGGGAAGCGTTAGATTGGAGTCAGGGGCTGGCCAGTTGGCTGTACTCAGAGAAATGGTGTACTAGGCTAGTTTTAAATCTGTCTACTCCCTTAAACATTGTTAGTGTAGGCAGGGTAAATCATTTTTAGGTACAAGCTGTGATTCTCATTGCTATCTGTTAATGGGGAAAGAGTGTCACAAGCTATATATCCAACCTGACCCCTCTCTACTAGATACAAATCCCAAAATGAATACACATAACTAATAGCAGATAAACCATTTATCCAAATTAATAGTAAAACCAAAATCAGAGAAAGTATATATCAAAGAATATATACCACACAATACGTGAGATACACGCAAAGTACATGAGATGTCCCATTAGAAGTAAGATAACTAAGGGGGAGAGAGAAAGAGAGAGACAGAAAGAGAGACAGAGACAGAGACAGAAACAGAGGCAGAGACACAAACAGACAGAGAGAAAGACAGAGAGACAGTCTCATGTCTGACTTGAGAAATTCCCTAAAGTCTTTAGTATACTAAGCTGGAAATAGTGATATGATCAGAGTGTTAGC
Organism: Phalanger gymnotis; assembly: GCA_028646595.1. Lineage (NCBI taxonomy): Eukaryota > Metazoa > Chordata > Mammalia > Diprotodontia > Phalangeridae > Phalanger > Phalanger gymnotis. The sequence continues at coordinate 3,896 of JAQQSZ010019961.1, forward strand.
TCCTGTCTTTTCTCTTGACTATGGAAGCCAAAAGACCAGGGACTCTTCTTTCCAGCTTTTACAAATTCTGCCCTCAAGCAGGTACAGAACATTCTTCAGCAATTAAGAGTTCTGTGAAGTCAACTCACATCTAGATACTTGTTATTATACTTGAGAAAAACTTGGTCAAATCACAGCATAGGGTCAGTGACGATATGTTAGGAACAAGAAAGGAAGTGAAACAAAGAATACAAACATTCTCAGTGACGATTCCCCCAATGAGTATGTGCTCATTTCCCTCTTCTTCAGATAAGAAGTTCAGTTTATCTAGGTTCCCACATACAAACTGAGAAAGAAACAATAATACTGCAATATTTTTGGCAACCATAATCCTTGTCATTTATGGTTCTTGGCCATCACTTTGCCTAGCTGAAGATCTAGAAGGCTCTAGCTCTGTGGCCACAAATCCATTGGCACCTCAGAAACTCAGGACTCTTCTGTGAAGTTCTCATTTGACTTCTCTTTTTTCTCTTCCTTACAGGATTTCTGTCTCTTCCCCCAGACATGATATTTAGTTTCTCCTCCATGTGACTCCACTCAGGTTCTCTCTCTTTCCTCCTTCATGCAGGATTTCTATTTCTTAATGACAAAATATCCCTTACATATAGACATTAGTCTCCTGGGAAGTGAATTCTTGGTTAGATGGCTGTATGTCTGCTGCACAGCACACTGGGAAGTGCCGGTTTGCCACCATCTGGCCCTCCGTTAAAAGTCTATCCTAATATAGATAACAACTTAAAATGTCACAAAGAGTCAAACACAGTTATTACTAGAGTAAGAACAAGGAGAATGTGATTTAAAGAGTGCCACTTAAAATGATGAGACATCATTTCAGACGTGTAAAGACACTTCTAGAGACTAGTTCAGGAATCTTAAATGTGGATTCTCTCATTCATGTAAAGTAAACATTTAAGATTCCAATGTCAGGACTCAATGATCACATGATTTCATTACAGTCTTTTAGTAGGAGAACAGCCCAATTATGGGAAATAATTTTACTTATTTTTCTATTTCTAAACAATGTGCCTATTCATTTTATTTACACCATGAAAACAAGAACAAAAATGTTCTTGAAATTAGGCACAATTTGGGATAGACTTTTGTAGCAAGAACATTCCTTTTGATTTATATAATTCTTTCCCTGCTTGCTAAATAATCCCTGTAATACTACTATGAAAAATTTAAAATGGCATCATTTCCTTGTTTTGAATTTGAAGGAAAATCAAGAGCCAAGAAGATAACTACAGGCTACAGAGCAAGTCAGTGGCAACGTCTAGGAAGCCATAAAACATTTTTTTTTGTCCAATTGCTCTAAAAGATGATTAATTTCGTCCAATTGCTCTAAAAGAGCTTAAATATCTTCATGAATATTCAAATTATCATAATGCCAAGTTAATAAGTGGAGCTTCTAAGTGGAGCACGCTACTATTATTCCATGACAGCCCTTGCCTTTAACCCTCCAGCAACAACTGCCACCAATGTGAAGTAGAACCCCAAAAATAGGACTCCCTCCTCCAGATTATGTTTGAGATGCAACCTGCCATTGCTTCTACAGGTGCTGAAGTCCTGCCTCCTCAACAGTCACAGATACTTAAGACCTGGAAAAGAAATTTCTTATTGCCAATGTCCTTGGCACTGTCAAATAGTTCTATATCAAAAAGACATACCGTTGTATCAAGGGAAATGACTGCAAAGAAGGTGTATTAGCATAAACCTTTCCCCTGTACCTTAAGGCCCATTGGGCCTGTCCATCTGACTTGCAGCTGAAATTTCAAATATGAATCATTTCCTTCTATTAGAATTGAGTTCATTGAACATGTGTGCAGTGCATCAGTCCATCAGTCTTAGCTGAGACCAAGATTCATGTAGCAGCCAAATGTTAGCATTAGGTTGTAAACTTGGTGGGACCAATGCTGTCCAGGAACTGAGCTAAGTTTGAACCCACTCTCCCCAGAGATTACATACAGTAGAGTATGCCCTCAAGGTGTTGCCATAATGGTTCCACACTAGCACCTAAATGTAGAGGGAACACAACCAATGGGGGCTTGAGTCAATGCAATTAGACACAAGAGACCTCAAAAACCTTTCAGGTACTCTCAATAATCTTGAGGAAGGAATAGTACAGCCTAGCTCTGGGACAATGGAGCCAGAGGGTACTCACTACAGTATCAGGACTGGACATTACAGAGATTGATGAAGGTATAGTTAACAGGACATAGAGACCCAGTTGTGATTGGAATGGTCTAAGAAAAAATGCTGCAAGTTGAACACACAATTTCCATTGTCCTGCCTAGGTCTAGGATTCTTTCCCTTGGGAACACGTCTCCCCATATTTCTTCATGTTAGCAATGCCTAGTCTAATCACAAGGTTTTGTAGGGATACCAGTCTATAAGCACAACAAAGTAGGTATGCCTAGGCTCCTGATTCCACAAAAGTAATATTTATGAAATAGAAAAGTTGCCATTGACAAATAATAGTCTGCTTCTACATAAATGCAAAGATGGAATCAAAATGAGGCATACGAACTATTCAGACATTGCAACATATTTTTTGTATGTAAACAATATGGCCACAATAATTTGTTTGCATATTGCTGTTTTAATATAAAGAATGGTACATTATGATTTAAGTGAGGTTAAGTGGTGGTAAGGAGAAAAAGGATGAGATTAAAGAAATATAAAGTTGTTCCAGGCTTGAAAACATGCCACAAGACATATCAAGGCCAATAGGATTATTCCAGGACTTTGGCATGGGGACCTGAGTATATGTACTACTTGTTCTTTTTCCTCTTTTCCTCCTCATGTATGGTTGGTTGTTGTCCTTTGTTCTTGAAGAAGACCAAAATGACATCACAAAATAATCCTACATTAGGATGTGACTAATTAGCCTTATTAACTAGGGGTTTTTTCCCCCTGTTTACCTTTTTATGTCTCTCGCGAGTTTTGTATTTGAAGACCAAATTTTCCATTGAACTGTGGCCTTTTCATCAGGAAGGTCTAGAATTCCCTTATTTCATTGAATTTCCATCTTCTTGACTGGAAAATTATGCTCAGTTTTGCTGGGTAGTTGATCCTGGGTTGTAGTCCAAGCTCCTTTGCCTTTCGGAATATCATATTCCAATTTCTCCTGTCATTGAATGTAGAAGCTGAAAGATCCTGCATGATCCTGACTGTAGTTCCATGATATTTTAATTGTTTCTTTCTAGCTGCTTGCATTATTTTCTTCTTGACCTGGTAGTTCTGGAATTTGGCTATATTTCTTGGAGTTTTCAGTTTGGGATCTTTTTCAAGGGGTGATCAATGGATTCTTTCAATGACAATTTTACCTTCTGGTTCTAGGACCGAAGGGCAATTTTCCTTAAGGATTTCTTGGAAGATACTGTCCAGGTTCTTTTTTTTTAATATGGCTTTCGGGTAGACCAATAATTCTTAGATTGTCTCTCCTGGATCTATTTTCTAGGTCAGTTGTTTTTCCAATCATGTATTTCATGTTTTCTTCTATTTTTTCATTATTTAGACTTTGACTGATTCTTGATGTCTCATAGAGTCATTAGCTTCTGCTTGCCCAATTCTAATTTTTAATGTGTCGTTTTCTTCCTTTAGCTTCTCTATCTCCTTTTCCATTTGGTTGATTTTACTTTTCAGTGAGACATTTTCTCCATTTATATTCTGAATCTCCTGAACCATTTCAGCAATTTTACTTTTTAAAGATTTGTTTTTATCAGTGAATTTTTTTCCATCTTTTCCATTTTTTCTTTTACCTCCCTAATTTGGTTTTTAAAGACCTCCTTGAGTTCTTCCAGGAATGCTTTTTGGTCTGGAGACCAGTTCACTTTCCCTTTTGAGGTTTCGGATTGAGTATAGTGTCCATGCTGTCCTCTTCTTAATTGGTATTTTCATCTTCCCTGTCTCCATAATAGGAATCAATGGTCTTTGGCTTTTTAGTGTATTTTTTCATGGTGTTTTTTTTTCCTTCTGTCTTCTAAAGTGGATCACTGCTTCTGGGGCTCAGGGGGCTCTGTCCCCAATTTCTTCTACTGGAATCTGTGGGCCTGCTTACTGGCTTTATGTGCTATGGCCTCTGGTTTCATGAGGTGTGGGGGTGGGGTGGCCTGGCTGCTAGGAGTCTCCTTTTCCCCAGGACTGCTCTACAGCATGGGTGGTCTTAGCTATTGTCTGTGCTGGTGTCTGCCACTTACCTTGCCTATGCAAAATCACATCTGGGGTCCTGGCATTAATGTTTGTTAGGTCCACCCCCTGGGGCTCATTTACTCTTGTTGTTCTGCTGAGGTGAGGACTATTGGGACACCTCTCTTTCTGCACTAGTCTCCTTCCACCACCACAGGAAGGGCCCTCTCCCCAACTTCTCTCGCTACTGAAGCCCCACTTCTGGCTCCTCTGTTTCTCTCATGGGAGTATTCTCTGGGCTTATTCAAGGGAGGGATGAGAACCATTTTACCTGGCCATTATGGCTCCTGGAAGTTCAAGAAGGCTAGTTTCAGACCTTTAGACTGTGGGTTGGAGGCCTCCGGGCTAACTGCTCCTGTAGCCATGCATGCTCTGCACTGGTGTCTCCCATAGCTCTGACAGACTCCCATCCTGGGGTGAGAGGCCTGGGGCTCGATTGCAGCCATAACCAGTACTTCCACCCTGGGCCTGTTACTACTCTGGCTTTTCACTCACCCAGTGCTCTCCCAAACTCGTGCACTGGCTGGATTCCTCTACTGTTCCCAGTTGGTTTGGTCTGGTGCCCTTCCATGTGCCTGGCACTCTTACCTCTCTCAGTCTACTAGTGGCTTCTAACTCTCTCATATCTGCTCAAATTCACTTTTTTAGAGGAATCTGATAGAATCTGTGAGAGAGCTCCAGTAGTTCTTTCCTTTCACAGTGCCATCTTGGCTCTGCCCAAGTATGCCATCATGAAATTGATTTACAATACTGATGAACTTCTCTGGGCAACCAAATTTTGACACAATTTTCCATAAGCCCTCACAACTGACAGTATTAAAGGTCTAAGTCAGATCGACAGATATTGTGTATAGACCTCACTCCTGCTGCTGGCATTTCTCCTGGAGTTGTTGGGCACCATACCCCATATTGACCATTCCTTGGCCCTTTCTGAAACCGCACTGGCTCTCAGGTAAATAACCATTTTACAGATGAAGGATCAGCCTATTAAGAAGGATTCTGTCAAGAATCTTGCCAGCAATGGCTAAGAAAGAAATCCCCTGTGACTGTCAAAGGATAATTTATTTCCTTTACTTTTATAGAGATGGACAACAGAGGCATCCTTGAACTCCTGAGGGATTACCTCCTCTTGCCATATAACCCAGAAAATTTCAGTCAACTTTTGTATGAGCAATGGCCCCCCAGCACCACCTTGTAAATCGAGAATAGAATTAGCACCAGGTGCTTTGCCACATGAAAGGAGCCTAATGGCATTCAAAACTTCTTCAGCTAGAAATTTGGCTAGAGAGGGATTGACTTCAACCTGAGGTAAACAGTCAATGGTTTCAGCATTGATTGATGACAGTCTATTGAGAACAATATGGAATGAATGTTCAGCCCATTTCTCCAGGATCATGCCTTTAACACTAATCAATGGGGCTCTATTAGCACTAAGTTGAGTTGAGTACTCAACTAAGTAGTTGAGAAGCACCATACATCTTTGGCCCATCCATAGCCTTCAGGGGATCATAAAAGGGCTTTAGATTGTTACTATCAGCATAAAACTGAATTTCATCTGCCTTCTTTTTCTTTGACTCTTCAAATTATTATTTATTTATTTAATATTTTTAGTTTTCAGGTTTGATTTCCGCAGGAGTTTGAATTACAAATTTTCTCCTCATTTCTACCCTTCCCCCCGCCACTCCAAGATGGCATATATTCTGATTGTCCCATTCCCCAGTCAGCCCTCTCTTCTGTCACCCCACTCCCCACCCCCATCCCCTTTTCCTTTACTTTCTTGTAGGGCAAGATATATTTTTAATGCCCCATTGCCTGTACATTTTATTTCCTAGTTGCATGCAAAAACTTTTTTTTGAACATCTGCTTTTAAAACTTTGAGTTCCAAATTCTCTCCCCTTTTTCTCCCCCCCCCCAAGAAGGCAAGCAATTCAACATAGGCCACACATGTATCATTATGCAAAACCCTTCCACAATAATCATGTTGTGAAAGACTATATTTCGCTCCCTCCTATCCTGTCCCCCTTTATTCAGTTTTCTCCCTTGATCCTGTCCCTTTTCAAAACTGTTTGCTTTGATTACCTCCTCCCCCTATCTGCCCTCCTTTCTATCATCCCCCCTTTTAACTATCA
>JAQQSZ010019962.1:0-10251 GCA_028646595.1 Phalanger gymnotis
CCAGGTGGGCCTGGGGCTAGAAGCAACTGTAGGTATAGTTCTGTAGCTGCCCCACCTCTGCTGCCCCCGGGGCAGTGGCTTAACTGTGAACTTTCGCTCTGTTCCAGCAGCTTTTCCCACTAACCTTCTCTGTTGTCTTTGGTGTTTGAGGGTTGAGAAGTCTGGTAATTGTCAGAGGTCACTGATTCAGGGTGCTAGGGCCTGTTTCACCCAGCTCGCCGTCTGGTTGGTCTGGGCGCAGCCCACGCTGAGCTCTGTTCTCCTCCACTCCCAGCTCTGTGCGTGATAGACCTTACCCAGTGACCATCCAGGCTGTCCTGGGATGGAGCCCTGCTTCCTTCTCTTATTTCGTTGGTTCTGCAGTTTTAGAATTTGTTCAGAGCCATTTTTCATAGGTGTTTGGAGGGACCTGGTGGGGAACTCACACAAGTCTCTGCTTTCCAGCTGCTGTCTTGGCTCTGCCTGCCAGAAGTTCATTTTGGATAGTATGCCATATCTCTTGGAGGGCATCATTAAAGGCAGAAAACATTGCAGTGAGCAGCAGAGACATGATTCAGAACTCAAGGAAGGAGTAGGCCCAGAGGACTTCATCAGATCATCAAATCAAATAGAGGGCCCTGCAGTGCTGGAGACATGATTTGCTTCTCTATGCTTGCCTTCTCTACCCATTGATTGTGTATGTTTGGGAAAGCCTACCCCAGGTTTGGAGGGGGTGGTGCGGCAGATGCTCTATTGCTGCTTTTATTAAATACTTTTGCTGATGAAGTCTTAAGCAGAAGAGACAAGGCAACATCAAACTCTCCAAAGAATTTAATGACTATTGAACTGTAGTTTCCTCTTCATCAACATATTTAACCTGTACATTTCAAGATATAACTTTTTGATTCACTAAAGCTAGTTAATAATAAAATAATAATAATAATAATAATAACTTGAATTTTCAACCTCACAAAAGAAGGGTCCCTACCCTTATCATTCCCATTTTGCAATGTGAAAAATGACTCTCAGAAATTAAATGACTTACCCATAGTCACCCAGATAATGTTTCTGAAGTACGATTTGAACTCAAATCTTCCTGACTCCAGGTCCAGCACTGTATCCACTTCCCCACACTCAAGCCTCGCTATATTTTGTACTCTAACTGACTAAACTTAAAACAAAATATATCCACAGTTCATGCCATTAGCCTTAGAATCAATATTTATGACATTTAATATAAAGGCAGGTAGATTGAGAGGTAGCTAGACTATAAGGCCAAGAAGAGTTGGGTTCAAGTCCCAACTATGCCATATTCTGTCTGTGATCTTATGCAAATCATTTTGGCCACTTAGGACACATGGGCCTAAGACTTTAAGTTAATGAGCAGTCTCACATCTCCATTAGGAGAGGAAGCTTTCTTATTGGAGCTCCCCAATATCAGTAAAACCTCTTGTGCAATAAAAAAACCCCAAAATAATGTACATAATATGATGCTAATTCATTAGTAGTGGTGCTTTGAATTGGTTCAACTGCTCTGGAGAATAAGTCAGAATCATTTAAGAACAGTTATTAAAATGTTCATAAACTTTGATCCAAGCATTTTGTACTAATTAGAAAAGATATATTATATATAAATTCCTCCAAAATTCCTAATCTAATCTCTGTGATAACGTTTTAAACAAAATATATGACAGATGTCTTGCTGAAATGGCTGAAAAATTAAAGAATAGGAATGTAATGTACTATGTCTGCCCCATAAGGTATGATAGATATGAAGAATTTTTAATGGGAAAATTTATATGAAATAATACACAATAATGAAATAAAAAGGTATGAGTATGTATATAGACTATAATAAGTAAAATAAAATAAACTTTCAGATGCCAGAAAACTGGTAAAAAGTAATAGTCAATGTTAGTATCATATTGTCAAAGTTAAAAGATTTTTTTTTCCTTTCTGTCAGTAATCAATAAACTAACATTAGTAAACTTTGAGCAAGAAGATTACTTGAGTAGTTGTTGGGAAGCTTCTATTGTGTTGAAAACTAAATGTCATCAATACACACACACACACACACACACACACACACACGCACGAACACAAAATAAGTCCAGTTGTTTCTGGGGCCTTGCCTACCAAGTCTATATTTTTTTCCCGTAATCTCACCATGGATATTTTGTTAAAGCAAATGATCTTCTAACATATAGACTTGAGAGGGAAGACGGTATGGTTACCAAGATGGACTGACTAGATGGCTCCCTGCCTCGTACCTAAGAAAACTTCAGGTCCTTAGAAGATAAAGCATTCAGTAAAGGGAATGAAATTCCCCCTTTTCTCCCCATACTTCTGGCTTCAAGTCAGTTCTTTCCAATGTGAAAGCCACAAGTTCCTGGGAGAGATTATGATGAATCTTCCATTCCATAGCAACTAAACCTAGAATAGATATTTTAAACAATCAATCAGAAAGTATTTATTAATCACTCATTGTATGTCAGGCACTGGGTTAACTGCTGGGAATACAAGTACCAAAGAATGAAAGAAATATTACTTACAATGAGCTTAGATTCTAACAGTGGAGACAAGTCCATATAAAATGTATACAGTTTAAGAATAAAGTGAATAAATACAAATATATGCAAACTATTTCAATGCAATGTACATGTAGAAGGAGGGAATTTGCAGTTGAAGGATCAGGAAAGGCTTCATTTTAGAAGATGGTATCTGAGCTGAATCTTAAAATATTTGAGCTTATCTAGCTACTTAGCACCTGAAGGATGGAGTGAGTTTTGATATATAAAATGAAAAAAGACAACAAAAGGGGTTTAGAAGTAAACACATTCTTGTGAACCTAATTTGAAATTGACAGATGATGGAAAGAAAAGATTTCAATAAACCAGGGGAGGGCAGTTCAGGAATGGGGAACAGCATTTGGTCCAGGATAACTACATTGTTTATGCATAGAAAATGGTAGAGATGTTATAAGACTAAAAAAATGGGTGCTGTTGAATTACAGAAGGCAATGAATCTCATAGAAGATTACTTCACTTAGTAGGCATTTGGGAGCCATTAAGTACAAGTGACACGATTAGGTTTATCTGTAAGGATGATTAATTTGACAGTGGCCTGAAGGATAGGTTAGAGAGAGGGAAAGTCCAGTTATAAGAGGCTACTGCAGCAGTCTATGAAATTGGAAATGAAAATACTCTTCTATGTTTGAGTGGGGCCGACAAGAATGGAGTAGAGAGGATAGATTCAACAGTATCAAATGAGGCAAAAGTTCTAGGAATATAAAATCTGAGAAAATGAATATTTCCTCTTTGGGTAGGAACTTGGAGTAGGTAACCTCTATGGTTGTTTCTTACCTAACACTCTTTGATTGTACCAAAAGAAAAATTCTTTTCTTCCAAAATATATTCCTTATTCTCTTTTTTTTCTATCTTGGAGACTAATGGGGGGGGGAGTAGAGACAAGGAATCTAAACTAAATACAATACTCATTTGAAAAACAAATGTAGATTTGTGTGTTACTTTCTACTGAGCAAGAGGTTACTGTTTTGTTCTCTTTAATGCTGAAGAGAAAAATGATTACTATGCCAAAGTGTCATTATACAAATGGAGATCATACTGGTGAGAAAGTAACTGGTGAGAAAAAAAAACAGGTGTTTTCCACTGGAAATAAGATAATCAATAAACAATGAATTCATATACGTGATCACAAATGCAAAACTGTGCATCCCTGCAACTAGGTCTCTCCAACAAATCCTCAGTAGGCATCTCCACATATGTAGTCTATGCTGTCTGTCTGCAATTAAAATACTTTATTTTGAAGTTTATCAGCAACCCAGCTTTCAGCATGATAGTTCCAAAGCCCATCATGCCAAACCTGACTCATCCCCTTTTGTACTGATTAGAAATTAAATTGGAAGATTAAAAATATCTCATTTCATCAGGAATCATGAATGTAGAAGCATACTCACAGCAGGTTTTCATGGTAGTACCAGGTTGCATAGAAGGCTATAGGATTTCAGAATTTTTTTGAAAAGTCCAGCCCACACAAAGTTTTTTCTTGTTCTCATAAAAAAATCATCATTTTCTCCTTCTACAAGACTTACCCTAAGAGAGTTTCACTATATTTGCTGCACATACACAGTTTAGATTCAATAAGCAATTCCTTGGGTGTCTAGTGACTCTTAGCATGCAAATGTGACTGAGAATTGCTGCCAGTTCTAGAGAATGTTTGCCTGAAGAATGTAATCTACAAATTAGGAAAGGAGTCACTTCCTGTAAGCCCTGCTGTCATTTATAAGATTATGCCTCTGAAGCAAACCTTTGGGTAGAAAAGTCCGAGGAGCCAAGCAACCTTCTTGAATGATCTCTTGGCTGTGTCATCTTCTAGGAGAAAAGATGAGGGGGGGAAATGGGAAAATTAGTGATAGCGCCCACCCCCTGCCGCAATATTTTTTGAATGTTTTTCATCAGGTTATTGGTTGATGGCTTTCCTTTCCCAGAAGTTGAAATTTGTTCAATATGGACCCAAGTGATATACTTAAAAGAGGTTTTCCTTAATGAATATGTTGTTGTTGTTGTTCAGTCACATTAAGTTGTGTCCAGCTCCTTGTGAGCCCATTTGGGGTTTTCTTAGCAAAGATACTGGAGTGGTTTGCCATTTCCTTCTCCAGCTCATTTTATAGATAAGGATATTTAGGCAAACAGGGTTTAGTGAGTTGCTTATGGCCACACAACTAGTGAGTGTCTGAGGACACATTTGAATTCATGTCTTCCTGACTCTATGCCCGGAGCTCTATCCATCATGTTATTTAGATACCCTGAATATGTTCTGGTATTCTGTTATTATATGTCTTCAAGAAGTAGCCAATCCAGAACAAAGGGTGTGGTAGCATATAAGTTCCTTAGAGGGAGATGCTGTTTTTCATTTTTAAAAAATGTTTCCAATGACTAGTAAAATTCCTTGGGCATAGAAGGTACTTAACAAGGAGATCTGCCATGTTGACATTGCGCCATCAATAAGCAACCTTTGAATAGCCATTCAGCCACTTCTGAATCCATTTTATGCTATTATAATTTATTCTGCATCTCTCCATCTTCTCAACAACAACAAAATCTCAGCAAACCATGTCAACAAAATTCCCCTCATCTACTGCTTTAATAATCCTATCAAAGACAGAAATGATATTACTTTGGCATGATCTCTTCTTAATGAAGCCACACTAACTTTGTGTAATCACTGCTTCCCTTTATAGATGTTCCCCAATCATTTCTTAAATGATCCCTTTTAGAACTGGGCCAGAAATCAAAGTCAAGATCAATGCCCTATAATTTTCAGAACCTGTTCTCTACCCTTTTTTGAAAATGGAGACATTTACACTGCATTGAATTACTTTGAAATCTAGCACAGTTAATTTGGGGGCATATGGACTGCAGGTGAATTGTAGAAGAATGCTTTTAATTTCCTTGGATTTAATTGATTACTGGAATTGTTGTTGTAGACTTCCTGTTGCTTTTACTTTCTCCAAATATTTGGCATCAAATTCAAGATACAGGCATAATACATTAAAATAGTCTAGAAACTGCAAAATAACATTTGTAGAAGCTCTCCATCTCATTCTTTAATAAGAAGTCAGGCTGTAGTTTCTCAGGTGGACATAAGGCCACCAAACTGGAGCTTTGATGGTATTGTTTCTTAATTCTTTGCCTACTTGTACATTTTCTGACACAATGTTTTTGTGGCTGTTTATTTTATTTGCCCTTTCCTTGGCTGCCTGCCCAGAAAGGCCTACTTTCAGGGACAGCCTTATGCAAAAGAAAAGTCTCAGAATTGTTACCTGCTCATGGGATACAATTTTTAGCGCATTCAAAAATACATTTGACCAAAATTTTTATCCCAGTGCTCTGATAGGGTACCTAAAATTTGGATCATTAGAATACCATTGGGTTAAATCACTGTTTACCCAAAAGGCTTCTTTGAGAATGTCAGTATCTTTCTTAGAAGATATAACATGTAATTGAATTGGTATCTACTACAAGCACGTTGGGATGGATTATTTTATAAGTTTATTAGGATACCTGGCACAGAGCAAAATCTTAGGAGAAGAGAATACAAGGAAAGCATTGCAAGTTTTCTATTTTGGAGGATAGAGAAAGAAACAAAGAGGGCATGTAGCATTCTAGCATTCTAAATCTTAGTGTTTTTTCTGGGCAGCAAAGGCTCTGGATGCTGTGATGGGGTCTTACATAGCTCAGAAGAAGCAAGTGTAAACCTGAGAAACAGGATAAACGGATGAGGAAGTATTGAAAAAATGAAGGAAATAGTGGAAGAGCCCCATTATATTGAGTCAGAAGGAAAAAAGGGAGAATGTCTTTCATCCCTGTCTATGAAGACTAGTTGACAACCAGGGACAGTCGCCTAGCTCTTCAGCCCCTGGAAATCCCTGGGAAGTGGTTCTCTGACAATTAGCTATTTGAACTTCTCGATATATTTATTTGTACACTTAGGGTTGATTTTAAAAGTAAAACTCATCAACTTAACAATTTTCCTTAAGGGTAGGTGGCTCTATCTATGCTTTATCTTCCTTTTAACCAGTCAAGACCAGGCCAATATATTTTCTGCTTTATTGCTAGTGTCACCCTCAAAAGTAGTCCCAATGGAAAGCAAAACATTTTTTTCTGTATTTAGATCGGATGGCTATTAAAGGTGAGTATAAATACTCTCATTGCTATGTCAGGGCATGATTATTGCATTCCCTTATCTTTATAGTGAGTTGGCTTCATATAGCTCACTTGGACAGAACAAAACCTGTTCTCACTTCAAGATATATTTCCTTAAATTTTATTGCTTATGATTTATTTTTGTAAAATCAGAGAATTTTGGAGCTACCAGGGACCTTGACAACTATCTTGTCAGTCAAGTAACCAACCAATCAGTATTAAATGACCCACACTGGACTAGGTGTTTATCCACTCAACTTCTATTTGTTTTCTGACATTTTTGTCTCACTTTCTATACCAGTCATATCTGACTTGGATGGTACCACTTGGCACTCCTCTGATCTATCTTCTGTTTACTTCGTTTGTATGAAGCCCACCTACTTAAAGGCAGGTAGTTCTTCACTGATAACTGTGGGAGAAGCTGAAGGACCCAGAAGTAACTTCTCATTCTCTGTTAGTAGCTAGGCATCCCTAGCTTCAGACTTGGGCTTTGGGAAGTTTTCTCATAGTAATCTCCTATGGAAGTTTAAACTTTAGTCACTAAGATAGTTTTGAAGGGAATTCTGGTATGAGAAAACAAACAAACAAAATTATTCCCCCCAAACTGCTTGAACAAAGAGATTTGCAATAAATTGAGGTAGTTTCTAGTTGGGTCAGCAGAGTGGTTTGACTCTACAATCCAACACCAATAATTTTAGGGCATATACTGGGAGAAGGTTACTATGTTTGTATGCAGGGTAAATCTGAGCACAAACTCTTAAAGTCAACACTGGATACTTGCCCAGCTCTGTATGAGTAGAGGAAAGTAATACTGGCCGCATTACCTTGTGTCTTTCCAGGTCCTTTTTATTGTTCTGTGCTTTAAAGGAAGGAAATGTATCATTGTACCTACTTTTTAAATGACTTTTCCTCTATCTAGTCAGACCTTTTTAATAGTCTCACAGAGAATATGTTGTGTTTAGTTAAACTATCAGATAATGTAAGAGGAGAATCTACTTTTATTGTAGGTTATGTCATGCCATTCAGACTTTCACCAATTCAGTTTGTGAGCAGGTGATTATAATGAAGTTAGGTCAGTCACTATGTGAAAAATTAGCCTCTTTGGAGTCTGAAGGAAGGAACCTAACTTTTGAAGGGGCTATTAGAAACTCTAGGTAAAACAGGACATTCCTACTGATGATCTTGTAATGTGAGTTTCTGAAAATGAAGAAGAGGGAATTCTTAACTAGAAATTCAAACTAGAGTCCTCAATATGGGCAGTTTGATGGAATGGGGGCTGTTACTTATGATAGGGTAGTTGAAACAGGAGAACAGTCACTGGGGATAGCAGTTGATGGAGAAAAGGACAAAAGAAAAAAAATAGAAGTGGTGATAGGAAAATTATAACCAGTTATCATCTTCCCTATATTAAATTAGACTTGGAAGTAGGTCATCTGGGTATTGAATATCTTTCAGGTAGAGTGGTGTATTGGGGTCCTCAAAGTGAAATATTTATGGATCTCAGGTGCTCATTTTGAGTCAGTCTCTTTTCTATTTGTTCCATCAAATATTTTGAAGCACTGCTCTAGCCATTTCAAAGGATTTGATAAAGGAGCTTCTAAGAAAGGTGGGCATCAAACTCTGTTATTGCCCAGGGCACCAAGAAGTACCAAAATTCAGTCATGTTCTAATGAGGGAGAGTTTGAGCCATACAAATTATCTACCAGAGGTCTCCTTTGAAAGACTGGCCAGTTGATTTCTTTGAACTTGTTACTTTAATAAATATCCTGAATGGCATTCTTTCTAAAAGATAAGAAGGAGTAAAGGAGTAAAAGCAAAAATGGAAACATAAAAAATTGTTTTATAAAAAGCCTTATTTAATGTGCCTGGGGCTTTATTTCTACCTTTCCTTGTAGGGTTTGTTTTTTCAGCTATTTTGAGTTCTAATGATACCTACCTAATAGCCACGGATGTACAGGCAAGGCTGAATTCTCTGGCCTGAGAACTTTTCTTTTTTTTCCTTTTCATTTCATACATCATTTGCATTGTGCTGCAGTGATTACATAATGGCAGTGCATAACCGCAGGATGAAGAAAAGATGAAAGGAAAATATGAGCATCTGTGGGCTATGGTGGTAAAGCGGAGGTGCAGCCATTAAGGCTGAAAAGCTTATTGGGTCATGTACTCAGTTTATCTACTAATAGAAGGAAATAGCCTTAGATTTGGAATTTCCTCTCTTTTGTCTTATGGACCCATTTTTCAGGGAGATAACCATGGGAACATGGAAAATTTTTGTTTCTGTTCTCAAGCAAGTTATTTTCCTTGATTCCAAGTGATTTGGCAGAACGTAATCCTACAGGAGAACTCGTGTTTACAGAAAGGTTTTTAACAACACCAAATAAAGGCAGGTTGTGAGTTGAGCAATGAACAATTACAGCCAACACTTTTGTTTACTGAATTTAAATATTTGGATATTTTGAATTCATGTTAGGTTCAATGATGTTACTCTTCTCTGTTCCACTTCTACATCTATACACATGCTGCTGAAAAAAGGTTAGATTAAGTAATGTCTTCCAAATTCATTGGGTTAAGATGGGTCAAATAAAACTCTAAGTCTCTTTTCAAAATGTACATTTTGAACCTACAAATCAGAGGACAACTTTTTTCAGGCAACATAAAAACAATTCAAATAAAGAGGATAATCCTGAAATGAACAAATTATATAGTTTCCAGTAACTAATGAATGATATTTTCATAGGTACAGGATCATAGATTGAGAATAAGGAAGAATTATAGAGGTGATGACACTTTAACACTTGTAACCTGTGTTGCACAGCCCCAAGTTCTGAGATGGTCTAGGTTCAGTCTTGGCACTATATGGTGAGGTTGAGGTGGGGAGCCAAACTGAGCCAAACAGAGTGTCTGAAACTTAATCCCTGAGAGATCACTTGGGAAATATAGGGGAAAGAAGTCCTAGGGTGGCTATAGGGGAGAGAAATGACAGGAATCTATATTGTGCTTGAAAGATAACCACATTCAATTAGAAATTCCTTGAAGGAAATGACTATCTCTGATTGCTTTTCTACTATCCTCTTCTATCATATAGAGAATAGTGTTCTGTACACAGTAGGAGATCAACGGATTGAGGCTTTTCTCAAAGGATTCAATTCAGTTCAATGAATTAAGTATCTGCCATGTGCTAGGATAACAGGCAAGGCAGTCTATCAATTGTGCCACCTACCTACCCATGTATTAGCCTTGTACTAAACCAAACACTCCTCTTCTTTTGCTCTTTTAGCTTAGCTGGTAAAACCATGGTGATAACAAAGATGAAGTCACATATTTGTTGCCTTAAAAAGCCAGTTAACAGGGGGCGGAGCCAAGATGGCGGCCGGGAAGCAGTGACTGGCGTGAGCTCCCCACCAAGTTCCTCCAAAAACCTATAAAACAATGGCTCTGAACCAATTTTAGAGCTGCAGAACCCACGAAGTGGCAGAGGGAAGCAGGGCTCCACCGCAGGACAGCCTGGATGGTCCCTGGGTAAGGTCGGTCCCACATGGACCTCCCA
>JAQQSZ010019963.1:0-10251 GCA_028646595.1 Phalanger gymnotis
TTTGTTGTTTGGGCTGGGTGTCTGGCACTTCCCCTAGGGGAGCAAGAGTACGTCTGGGCTCCTGGTGTTGACCCCTGCTGGCTCTGCCCCTCTGGGACTCAGGTACTCCCACTACTCGGCCACTGAAGCCCCACTTCTGTCTCCTCTATTCCAGCATTTTTCCCCCAAGGAATTCTCTGGGTCGAGGGGGAGGGATTAGAGCTGTTTACCTGGCCATTATGTCTCTCAGAAGTTCAAGTCATACCTTTGGGCTGCAGCCTCAGGAGTTGGTATCTCACGGTCAGTGGCATTGCACGCTGCCTCTCATCACTTCCACAGAGTGCCGTCCTGTGTTGGGAGGCCTGGGGATCTCTGCTGGTTTCGGGCACCTGGCTCTCTCCCAGCCTGTCTCTCACGTGGGTTTCCTGGCTGTGGGCCTTGGTGCCATCTTGAGCAGCTCCACACACCGAGTGCTCTCCTAGCCCAGAGATTCGTTCCTTCGGTCTTTCAGACTCTCCCAGCTGGGAAATTTGTCCTACTCAGACTGCTTGAGGTTTCTAACTCTCTCAAATCTACTCAAATTCACTTTTTTATAGTAATCTGATAGAACCTGTGAGACAGCTCTGGTAAGATGCAGTTTTCATGTGGCCATCTTGGCTCCGCCCCCAATTTCTATCTCTTGTATGGTCATCTGCTCTTATCCACAGACATGACAGATAAATTTTTCATGCTCCCCCAATTTGCTTATGATGTAATCCTTTGTATGTAAATCATGTACCCCCTTATCTAGGTAGATGATGTAAGATCTTGGCCTCTACCTGGTTTCTGTCAAACTGCTTTCCAGTTTTTCCAGAAATTTTTGTGAAATAGTGAATTATTTCCCTAGAAGCTTGGATCATTGAATTTATCATTCACTAGACAGCTATGGTCATTTTCTATTGTGTATTGTGTTCCTAATCTAGCCCCTATTGCCTTTATAATGAAATATGAAATTTTTAGCCTGACATTTGTAGCCTCCAAAGTCTGGATTGTTCCTAAATTTCCAAACACAGTTCATATTATTCTTCTTTGAGCCACTCTCTATTCCAGGCAGATTGGCCTGCTTACTTTGTGTCTTTCCTAACAGAACGAAGGCTTCTTCTGTCTTTATATCATAGCTCCCCATAAAGCCCCTTTGCAATAGCAGGTGTTCTATACCCCCTCATCAAGTTCAACTTGATCGAAGCTGTAAAATGGGCACAATCATGTTTGTGTGAGCTGCCTTCCAGGGCTGTTGTAGGCATTTTGGTGAGTTTCGCATGGCAGAAAATGAGCTTCTATGTGGTGATAGTCCACCCGCACTCGGTATGTATCTTTAATGTCAGGGGAACTTCTGGGTAAACTCTGACCTTGGCACAGTGGACGAATGATTTTAATGGAATAATAAGCTAAGAGGTTCCTTTGGGATCTAGAATAGGATGGAAATCTGTTTTCACACTCACCTGGTAGAGTATAGACCCTCAGAGTCAGGCTATAGAACTGAGAACCAGGCACGGGTGGACAGGAAGTGGACACATGAAAGGCATTTTTTGTGACATGCCCCTGATAGGGGGCAGGGCTGGGCAATTGCCCTATAGTCTTTCTGTGTCGCTGTGCATGTTATGTGAAGGTTTTTTGTGTTAGAACAGGATAAGGACAGTCCACCCCTTAAAGAAAATCACTGGAAAGGAAGATAAGCTCTAAATGATAAGCAACCAATAAAAAACTTTGGCATCAGACTGGACTCAGATCCTAAAGCCCTGCCATGAAGATGCAGCACCCCTGTCTTGTCTAACTCACCCTGGTGCCTACTTTTGCTAGCATGTTGGGGCCTCAGAAGGTGAGCTAGCTTCTTCTCCCCTTGCAACTTTAGAAGCAAAGTTGAGGCTTGGGTTTTTTAGTGCTGTAATTTATAGTTTCCAATTAGAGTACTTCTCTTTGTTGTTGGGCAGATTTAAGAGTTTAACAAAGACCATTTATTAAGCAGCTACAGCGAGGACATTTGTTATACAAATAAGGTCTCCAAACTGGCGATATTTTCCTCTTTGGAACAAGCTTCTTGGGGAAGGTAGGCTCGAACTTCTGGTAAAATAATAGAGAGACACACTAGGGAAGCTGGGTGACAAATGGGTGAGTCATGGGTCTTGGTTACCAGAAGACTTTTCTACCTCTGTGGAGTCCACATGAAATTCTGGTTTGGTATGTCTCTTTTCTTGGCTACAAGGGTCATGCCTTTGGAAAGCCTTGGATTGGCTTCTTTTTAGGGAATCTAGCTGGTCATCTGTATATCTCTAGGCCCCTGATGCAGACCATGCAACCAGGAGCTGCTGCATCAGACCTGTCCAAGTGGACACTACTAGAGTGTCAATGGGGCCTAAGGGTCTTCCAGCCTTTTGAAGTTCACCTGGTCAATTCTATCTCTGAATACTTTTTTTAAAAACATTTTTTTCAGGAGACATGTTGCCTGCCCTCATCATGTCTCCCTCTACTTCCCAGCAGACATGTTGTCTCTTGTTAGTGCAGTCTTTGTATAACATGATCACTCTGAGGTGGGGAAAAGAGAAAAAGAAGCACTTCCTCCTCCCCTCTAAGACTGATTTCTTCTCAGGAGCCTGGAATTTCCAGCTCTCACATTTGGAGTCTTTTCCCACTTGACTGATTAGGCCTGATCTGGCTTGCCTATTTTTATATGTAACCCAAAATCCATCTCTTGGTTTTCTTCAACCTATCACAGGCCATTTCTTCTGTGGCATCACATGTATTTTATGCAGTGACCCAAAGTCCTTATGATCTTGTCAAATACATTTAAGGCTACTAATTTACTCCTGGCTTTTTTTTTTGCTTGATTAAAACACAATGTTAAGGTCTTTCATGATTATTTAAGGTACATGTCTACCTCTACCCTCAATGACAGATTGGAAGCCTGAGCAAAAGGAGTGGCTCCTTCCAAAGATAGATGCCCACAGTCCTGGTAGAACCTGACATAGGAAAGATTCAGTTCCATCAGGCTACCCAGAAAATAGCACAGGGAGACAGAAGGAACAGGCAAAAGTCAGAGATTCAACAGGCTTTTGTCTGTCCCTCAGGAAATGGCAGAAAGCATTCTGGGAAAGCATGAAAAACCAAATAGTCCCAATTTCATTAGTCAAACAAACCTAGGTTCCTATGTAAATGCCAGAATTTCCTGATGAATGGAATGGTGCCTGAGTTACCCAAGCTATATGACAAGTTAGAATAGAATCCCACAAATTTTTATTTAATACCTCATGTGTGCTGAATACTGTGATAGTCACTGATAGAAGAGAAAAGAGAAGGGGGAATAATCTTCAAATAAGGCCTGTCTTCAATGGAAGGTTGATGGTGATGGGGAGGTTATGGTACATAATTCAAACACAGATTCCCTTAATATATAAAATTATAAGTTATGAGTTCTGTGAGATCTTGTGGGAAGATTATTAATGATGAGACATTGGGTAAGCTGGCAGATAGGGAAGGTGCATTGTGAAGCAGACTTTAAAGTAGGAGTCAAAATTAAATATGTACAAAGGGGGAAGGAGGTTGTTATAGGCACAAGGTGCAGTATAAGCAATGACATAGAAATGGGATATCACAGGAAGTATTGGCAAGGAGGGAGTAACTCAATTCTATAGAGTACAGGATTTGGAGGGTAATAATATGGGATAAAACCACTATGTAATAGAAGGCATTGGATATAAAGCCAGAGACTTTGTAATTTATTTAGAAATCAGTAGGGAGCCCCTGAAGTTTATTTCGCCAAGGAGTAACATGACCAGATATATACACAAGAAGGATTATTTTGACATTAAGAGACGTGGATTGGAGAGCAGGAAGAGGAGTTGGTAAGAATGAAGTATTGGGAATATTAAATGGTGTAGATAGGTGAGAATGAGAGCCTCTCATTGGGTAACCTTTCAGGCCTCATTTTTCACAACTTCTCAGTGTTTCTGGCTCTGCTGGCTCCCCTTCTGGACACTCTCTTTCCTCCAGCTTGCTGTGACACAACTCTGTCTTGATTTTCTTCTTATCTGCCTGGCTGGTCTTTCTCAGTCTCCTTTCCTGGGGCTTCCTCCAGGCCACCCTGTCCTGGCCCCTCAGCTGTGGATAGAGGTTCTCTAAGTCTTTGCCCCGGCTGTTCTCATTTTTTCTGTATCTCTTCCTCCATCTCTCTCTCTCTCTCTCTCTCTCTCTCTCTCTCTCTCTCTCTCTCTCTCTCTCTCTCTCTCTCTTCTTTACATTGGTTTTCCTTATCTGTAAAATGAGCTGGAAAAGGAAATGACACAGCACTCCAGTCATGGAGAATGAGACACAGATAAAATGAATGACCAATAACAACAAGTGTCAGGCACTGTGGTAGATTTTGGGGACGCAAAGATACAATATAAGTGGTCTCTGTCGTCGAGGAATGTACATTATCTATCATTTTATACCAGCAGAATGGAACCTCTCTGAGGGCCGGGACTCTTGGCTCTTTTGTCTCTGTCCTAGCATTGTCACTGGCATCGAATCAGCACTTGTTGCTAATTCAGAGTTCCCAATGACTGCACGGGGGAAGAGTCCTGGAGGAAAAGTTAGGAACATCGGGTTCTCTTTGGAGCCCTCTGAGCTCAGCACTTTAGACAGATCCCTAGCCTTCTCTCAATCCAAGCCACTCTATTTTACCACCGAAAACTGTGCTAAAGTTGTCATCGTTGCTGTTGTTTGTCCTTCGTTCCCAAAGAGGACCATGATGTCAGGGAGGTGATATCATGACATGCAAGTGAATTAGATTAAAGTGAGGGAGGGCTGCACAAAGTCACCAGCCTCACTGTCTCCTCTAAGGACATCTGGGTCCCAGACACATGGGAGAAAGCTCGGAAGTAACCTTTTTCTCCTCTCTTCATGTCGGTGTTTATACTTAAGAAAATAAGGCTGGAGGGGAAGGATTGGGCCAAGCTGCTTTGATTTGGATTGGATTTCCCTAGTCTGTGAATATTCTCTGTGTAATTTGTTTTCTGTTCTTGTCTGTCTTCCCACGGATTAGGTTTCGACCTAGGAGTATTTTGGATGGTGAGAGCAGGGGTGGAATAAATATTTACATGGAACATGATATATTACAGGCCCTGTGGTAAGCATTTTTACAAATGTTATCTCATTTGATTCTTACAATAATCCTATGTATGTGCTCTTATTATTCCCGTTTCACAGATGAGGAAGCTGAGGCAAACAGAGGTTAAGTGACTTGCCCAGGGTCGCACAGTCAGTAAGTGTATGAAGCTGCATTTGAACTTTGAACTTGTTGACTCCAGCCCAGCACTCTAGCCACTTGCACTACCTAGATGCTTTCATGAATGCTCATTCCTTCTCCTCCCTGCCTCCTGACCAAAAGATACTGTTCCAAATATGAGACATATGAAAATGAGACATGCATTTTTTAGGGGGGAAGGGAGGTATGGCCGATGTGGATGTTTGCTTTGCTAAACTGTACATATTGGGTAGAGGGCCTTTGTTTTTAGTGCCATTGTTGCTGTTTTTCATAGGATGGGGGAGAGGACAAAGGAGAAAACATAATTGTACAAATTGTACAAAAAAGACATAACACCAAGAGATTTCCGGGATCTTGCCATGGTCACCATTCCCTCCTCAGTCCCCACAAGCTGCCTTCTGCTTTTCTTCCCTAATCCCCTGCTCTCATCTCAGAAGCACCAAATTCCTTGAGAGAAATTTACAAGCTCAATCCCCTATTTATTCCTCAAATAAAGGAAGAGAAAAAAGAGAAAGCTCAAGTTTGAGGTCACAGTGTGAGCCTGGTTTCCCTGCGAGGCAATCCCCAGGGCTGCAGGCACATAGTCTCATGGCAAACAGTCCCAGATTCATCTCTAAAAGAGATCTTCTTCCCTGGGCCCAGATACCTTGAGAAATGCAATCTCTTTCCATCCAATGTGCCATCTTTGCCTATGTCCAGCTTCTCAGGGACATTCTTAGTTTTCCATATGCTTTTAATCTCTTGAGAAGTCTGCCCACTCAGGTGATAGTGCCTACTGAGAGAGTCCCCTCATCTTAGCTCCCAGCTGTTGTTGTTGGGCTGGGACTCTGGGCAGGGGGAGGGTATAACCTGCCTTTCCCCAGCAAAGGCCACTCTCCCCTCCTATTGCATATCCTGAGGACCCTATGAATATCAGACTACAGAAAACTGCGTTTCCTGGATGGAAAGTCCCCACTCCAAAGGGGCATTTGGGAAAGTCCTTGTGCTCTTTTGGCCTGATGGCTTACCTTGAAATTGGGCTCATTTTCTGCTTAATTTGCTGAAATATGTCTTCATTCAGATGTTGCTCAGTGTCTTTTCCCTGGCCTAATGTCTCTGTATTTGGTTAGGAAACTGTCCATTGCCTGTTGTCGAGAGTGATGGTCTTGCAGAGAGCATGCAGTCTCCTTGGCATTCCTCAGAAATCATGTACTCAGCTCAAGCAGCGAGAATGCGCCAACATGGAGAGGGGCAGGAAGAGATTGGTTCAGAGCTTCCTGGAGCCCCAAACTAGCGCAGAATACTTTATGACCCCAGGAGCCCTTCTTTCAATTTCAGCGGGTTTAATAGGCTGCATGCAAAGTACAGTCAATCTCAGGTAATGGAAAATGACCCCAAATGAGCCAAACAGGTGCCTAATTGGGAACTGAATTACACCGATCTCTCAACTTTGGGAGAAAAGGAATGCTTTAGGCCGTGTGATTGCTGGGTCGTGCACAGGTTAGGCAGCCCATTGTGCTTGACTGAGATAAACTTAATAAGGTTGTTTCCTTAATTAGGGTATGAAGCAAGATGCCTATTTGTGTGCAATGAATGTGGAATGCCAAGAATGTGGAATCACTTCTGGAGATACCTGTGATAGCTGAGGCTTGGTAAATGAAAATGTGGGTGGTAACAGCCTTCCCACGTGTATGCAAATTCATGCAGGAAATTTGACAGGGCGGAAGTGTTCATTTTAGAAATTTTAGATGTGATACATTTGTGATTTTTAGAGATATTTTATGAAATGGCCATAAGGTATAGTGGAAAGAAGCACTAAGGACTTGGGTGGGCCTGGGGCCAGAAGCAATTGCAGCTGTAGTTCTGTAGCTGCCCCACCTCCGCTGCCCCCAGGGCAGTGGCTGAATTGGGAACTCTATCACCCTGCCCCCAGCAGCTTTTCCCACTAACCTTCTCTGTTGTCTTTGGTGTTTGTGGGTTAAGAAGTCTGGTAACTGTTGCAGCTCACTGATTCAGGGCACTAGGGCATGCTCCGCCTGGCTCCTGGTCTGGTTGGTCCACATGGCCCACACTGGGTTCTACTCCGCTCCCAGCTCTGTGGGCAAAAGACGTCACCCAGCAACCATCCAGGCTGTCCTGGGCTGGAGCCCTGCTTCCCTCTGCTATTTTGTGTGTTCTGCTGTTCTGGAATTGGTTCAGAGCCATTTTTTTAATAGGTTTTTGGATGGACTTGGCGGGGAGCTCATGCTAGTCCCTGCTTTCCAGCCGCCATCTTGGCTCTGCCCCCCTTCTCCAATTAGATTTTTAGTTGGGGATTTTTAATTTTTTAATTACATGTCCAATTCAATAATATGCTCTTTCTCTATCTTATTGGTGTAAATGTTTAGAGATATCAAATTTCCCATAAAGACTGCTTTGCTGTATTCCATGAATTTTGCACAAATGATCCCCCTCTACCTTATCTTCTCAAGCAGCTTGCCCAGCTCTATCCCCGCCTCCATAGTCTTTCCCTGTCTACTGTCATTTCTTGACTGCTTACAAACATATTCATGTATCCCCAATCATGAAAATAATTCTCACTTGGTCCAACTATCTAGTCTAGTTGTTGTCCCTGAACAGTGTGTGTGTGTGTGTGTGTGTGTGTGTGTGATTAAATTCCTTCAGAATTTACAATAGCTTCTTTGAGTTCCTTTCTTCTTACTCTCTTCCTAACTTTCTACAGACTGGCTTCTCACTGTATCATTCAACAGAAACTTCTCTTTCTAAAGTTACCAGTGATGTCTTAAGTACCAGATCCAATGGTCTTTTCTCAAGCTTCATCTTTTTTTTTACCTATTGGCAGCCTTTGACACTGTTGATTATGCTTTTCTCCTTCATAACTCTCTACTCTTTAGGTTTTTGTGGCATGGTTCTCTCCTGGTTCTCCTCCTGCTTACCTGACTGTTCCTTTTCAATCTCCTTTGCTGAGTCTTCGTCTAGTTCATGCCTACTATGGTGATTGTTCCTCAGGGTTCTGCCCTGGGTTCTCTTCTCTTCTCCCTTTATGTTATTTCTCCTGGTTAACACATCTTCCACGGGTTCGCTTATTATTTTTATGCTGAATATTATTAGATTTACTTATCCAGCTCTAATCTCTCTCTTAAAATCTACATTCTCTGAATACAGGCTGAAGCATACTATTTTTCACTTTCTCTTTCTCTGTCTCTCTGTCTTTTAGTTTGAGTTTTCTTCCACAATATGATTAATATGGAAATATGTCTTACACGAGAGTACATATATAACCTATATCAGATTGCTTACCTTTTCACAGAACCAGAGAGGAGAGGGAGAAATAGAATTAGGAACTAAAAACTTTAAAAAAAATGAATGTTAAGAATTATTTGTGTGTGTAATTGGGGGAAATAAAATATTATTTAAAAAAATCTAGAAACCCAGTGCCTATTGGACATTTCAAACTCGATGTTCCATAGACATATTTAATTCAGCAAGTATGAAATCGAACTCATTACTTTTCCCTTCCAAACCCTACCCCATCGCTAATTTCACTATCACTGTTGAGGGTGCCACCACACTTCAGACACCCAGACTCTCAACCTAGGTGTCATTTTTGACTCTTCATTCTCTCTCACCTCCCCCCTAATTTCCAATCTGTTTCCAAGGCCTGCCAATTTTACTTTCATCTCTCCCATATACTTTCCATCTGTCTTTCACACTTCTACCACCCTTGTGCATGCTCTTAACACTTCAGGTCTGGACTATGGCAATAGCCTTGTGGTGGGTCTCCCTGTCACAAGGGGCTCACTACATTCCATTTTCACTCAGTTTTCAGGTTGATCTTTCTTATGTGCAAGTCTAACATGTCACCACCTCCCCCATTCAATAAACTTACCATGTCACCCAGTACCTCCAAAATCAAATATCAGTGCCTCTGGTTTTTCAAGCTTTTCATACCCTGCCCCACTCCTACCTTTCCAGACTTCTTATATTTTGGTTCCCTCCAAGGACTCTGCCATTGAGTGGCTATTGCCCACACAAGACACTCGGTCTCCTCACTTCGGATGTTATCTTTGTCCATGTCCTGTGTCTGGAATCCTCTCCCTCCTCCTTTCCATCTCCTGGGAAGACTGGTTTCCTTCAGGTTCCAGCTGAAATCCTAACTTCTACAAGAAGCCTTTCCAAAGCCATCTTAATTCTAATACCTTCCTTTGTTGGTTATTTTCCTTTTGTCTTATGTGCAGGTTACTTGCACATAGTTGTTTGTACATTTTCTCCTCAATTAGACTTAAGTTCCTCAATGGCAGGGACTGGCTTTTACTTTTTCTTTGTATCGCCAGTACAATGCATGGCACTTAAGGTTGAAGAGCTAGTGCTCTCTGTGGTTCTTCTGGGTGCTCCTTTCTGGTGCCCCATGCTGATTTTCATTGTGGTTACCACCACCTCCTCCATTTACCCACCTGAGCACCTACTTCTCCCATATGTTCTGCTGAGCTTGGCCCCGACTGTCCCCTCTCCTCTCCATGGCTTTTCACCCTTCTTCTTCCTCAGGACAGAAGAATTAAAGTCTTGCCTCAGAGAGTCATAAGGTTATAATGTTGCCAAGGGAACTCAGAAGAGAAGAATTCACAGTCAGAACTTGGGCCTGTAACATCAGGCATTCCCTTCTAGACTCACATCTCATAATGATAATGGCAATGATACCATTAATAAAACTTTATTATTATTAATAGTAGTATTTATATAATACTTTGAAGTTTTCTAAGCTCATTACTTAAATTATCTCATTTGAGCCTCAAAAATTCATATGAAGTAGGTACTATTATTATCGCCATTGTATAGATGAGGAAACTGATAGTAAGAGAGACAATGGGGTCTCTGGGGCATCTCATTCCCCCTGTATATTTATTGTGTATATATACACATAGCATATGCACATACTTCTGTGCATCTATGTATGGACATACATGTACACTCAGATATACACGTGTGTGGGCACACATATGTGCATACATGTA
>JAQQSZ010019964.1:0-10251 GCA_028646595.1 Phalanger gymnotis
GAACTTTGCCCAAAGGGTTATAAAACCGCACATACCCTTCGATTCAGCAATCACTACTAGGTCTTTCTCCTAAAGATATCAAAGGAAAAGGAAAAGGACCTATATGTACAAAACTATTTATAGCAGTCCTTTTTCTGGTATCAAAGAGTTGGAAATTAAAAGGATGCCCACCACTTGGGGAGTGACTAAACAAATTGCGGTATATGATTGTAAAGAAATACTATTTTCCTATGATGAGGGGGATGGTTTCAGAAAAAAAAATTCGGAAGACCTAAATGATTTTCTTCACTTTGGGGAAGAAAGTAGAACCAAGAGATCATTATACACAATAACAATGATATGGTAATGATAATCAACTGTGAGAGATTTAGGTACTCTGACCAATAAAGTGATCCAAGAGAGTTTCAAAGGACTCCACATGCAGAGATAAAAGATGAACTGAGTGTAAATTTTTTTGTCTTTATTCTTTTGCAATGTAGCTAATATGGAAACATGCTTTGCAAAATTTCTCATTTACAGTTGATATATTGCTTACCTTCTCATTAAGTGGGGGATGGGCTTAAGAGAAGAAAATTTACAAAAAAAATTTAAGGTGAAAATAAATAAATATTAAACATGAAAATTCCTGTGAGCCTTAGGAAGATGAAGGCAATCTATAAATTTCTGTTTCATCCCAGAAAAGCCAAAATTCTTTAGCCTTTGCCCCCAACCTGTTGAAGCATATCCCTCTGCTTCTTAGAATTTCCAGCTTCCTTCAAAGCTCAGCCCGTGCCACCCATGAGGAGTCTTTAAGTTATTATTGTGCCCAAAATACTTTCTCTCTCTCTGTGTATGTATATACATATATACGTATATATGTGTATGTACGCGTGTGTGTATTTATATATGTATATATATGTATATATTCAATTATACATATATGTACTTTATTTCTAGAAAGAATAAGAACCTAGGCAGGAGGCAGAAGGAGCTTAGCTCAAAACATTTAAAATTGTAAATTTAACATTATTTACTAAGTTATCACTGTGCAGAAAGCATTTTTTTTTCAAAGAGCAGTCTTTTTTTTCCTGAGAAAATTTATTATCTAGATAAGAAAGCAAAATATACAATTACTTATGCTGCAAAAGCAAAATAATTATGAAGATTGTTCTGTTCATGGGGACTATAGTAAAGTACAAAAAATACATGATAAAAACAATTGGGATTTAAACACAAGCCTAAAAATAAGTTTGACTGGCAAAAAATTTCTAAAGTTTAGAAGGGAAAAAGTAAAAAAAAAATGAATGCCAACTAAATCTATAAAGTAAACAGTAGCCACTTCATTTTGAACAGAGAAATTATATACACATATATATTATAATATATAACAATAATATATATAGTTTTACTTGTATACATCTTGTTCCCTTGATAAAATGCAAATATTAAGGTAATAGACATTTAGTTTTGCTTTTTTTAATCTTTTTATCCCATGCCACAAAGCTCTTGGTACACAGGAGGTGCTTAATACATGTTTCTTGATCAACTGATCTTTGATATAAGGATAAGAAGATAAGAGAGCTTATTAAGACCTACTCCAGGGTTTCTCCCAACTAGAAGAGATTTACTGGGCTTTCAAAGAAAAACCAAGAATACTGGTCCTTCCCATTTTCAGTTCAGTGTGTTACTAATAGTTTGTGTCAGGATCCAGTTTCACCAGCTTAAAATTCAGTGTTCCTTTTTTCCAAGCATTGTACCCTTTATATTACCCATACTTTTTATTTGTGGAATCATTTGACAGAGTCACTGCTAATTAATGAAGAAAAAAGGGGGATATTGATATAGACACCAACTAGATGGAAGATGAATAGATGGACATGTAAGAAGGTAATGACTATTACCTTTTCTACACTAACCAAAAGAAAAAAAAGTCGAAGGACCTAGATTTGTTGTTATTTTTTTTAATGATGTGGTTATAATGAGTGATTTTATAAAGCTGCTTTCTGACACATTACTTTCTTCACAATCAATGATTCTTAACTAACAGACACTGCAATGTATAATGAGATATCCAAACATCAAAAACACACTGACATACACATACTGTTTATTCAAAAATATTTTTTTAAAACTGAGAAGTGTACTTTATTCTTATGACTATTGTGGATTGTGAAAGGACTAGGCTTTCAAAGTCCTTCACAGAAGAAAACAAGAGTTTGA
This sequence comes from Phalanger gymnotis, assembly GCA_028646595.1. NCBI lineage: Eukaryota > Metazoa > Chordata > Mammalia > Diprotodontia > Phalangeridae > Phalanger > Phalanger gymnotis. Next base: position 2,200 of record JAQQSZ010019964.1, read on the forward strand.
TGGCAGCTGTCATGGGTGGGAGGGAAAAAAATTAGTACAGCTTAGTGAATAGAAAACTGGACCTCAAGACAGTATATCCTAGGATACTTATTTCATGAATTTGAAAAAGTCGTTTACCTTCCCTGGCCTTCAACTTACTCATCTATAAAATGGGGATAATAATCACTATAGTACCTAACTTACTGGATTATTGTCAGGTACAAATGAGATAATATACTTAAATCACTATATAAATGTCACATAATTATCCCCACTAGGAACACATCAGTAAAAATTATCAGCCATAGAATGAGTTTGTATCTAATTCTCCGCATTTCTACAGTGAATAAAGTGGGGAGAGAGAAGCTTTAAAGAAAACTGCCATGCAGGTGAATAAATGACAGAGATTTAGTTTATAGGTGTAGAAGCCTCAGGCAATATCTATCAACACACATTAAATATCTCTTGAAAAAAAAACCTTTCCTGTTCTACTGACTTAAGAGTATTATCTATATTCCTTTAATTGAAATAAGACAAACCAAGGTAAAGGAAGAGATAAATAGATGGAGAAAGAAAGATCCACCTATTTTCAGAGAAGACCTTGGTTTGAAATCAACCGAAAGAAGAAACTGCCTCAACCACTGATGAGAAAAGGATAGGCCCTCCTTAATCAGGGTTGACATAAAATCAAGACATTTCAGGGCAATACCTGCAGTAAAAGAAAAGTATTCTGACAATGTCAGTGTCTGAAAACATCTCCTAATGCCACCAGGTAAGAAATAATCACCATCAGCAATATCTGATGCTTACTCGGCTGTGCATGTACCCAAATGACTCTATCTCAGAACTGTGCTGCAGGACTTGGAGGGAGGGCAGTAGAAGATGGTCAAGAAATACAATATACTTAAATAAAACACTGAAGCAAAGAACCACAATCAAGTGCAAGACCTTTCTCAGCTATGGGACTCCATGATCCACCTTGAGAAGGCTGAAAGAACGAAATAAAACTCTTGTAACATTGGCTTTTGCCTTCACAAGTATATAGGATTTGGAACTGGAAGTAACTTTAGATCTTAGACACCATTTGGCCCAAACCTCTCTTTTTACTACATGAGGAAAGTGAGGTTCAGAGTAGTTTAGCAACTTATTCCAAATCCCACAGTAAATACATACTGCATCAAATTAATCCGCATTGTACTCACATTAGAAGTGAAGATATTTCCATTGAAGAGAAGAAACTGAGGTATAAAAAGTGATTTGTCTGAGGCTATGCTGATTTGGGGGGCAAAGTCAGAATTGAAAAATAGGCCTCTTGTAAGAAGTTTTTGAGGGAACAAAAATTATATACCTTAAAAAAAGACAACCTTGTCTTCTTGCTAAGCCTCTTTTCTCCTGAAATGACAGATTCCAATTGTATTTTTCTAAGTAGAAAACCAAACTTAAGCAAAAGAGAACACAGCTTACTATACAAAAGTCTGCAGATATCAATTCTGCTCTTCAATTTGGTCTTGTTTTCTCATCCTAACTTTTATGAGAGACTTTTTTCATTTTTTCTTGTTATCTTAATGGTCTAGTCCACCGCCTGGCACATAGTAGGCCTTAATAAATTTTTGTTGGATTGGATTGGACATAAATGCTGAAAAATAGTTTATTTGCAAACATTAAGAGCTATGTTTGATGTTGTTGCAAATAGTTCATTAAGCCAGTAAATAAATCATCATTTTCTAGTCTGAGATATCATACTTCATTATGTTGTTATAGATTTACATTCTTATAGAGCCAAAAGAAAACAATTCGATCTTCTTTTTTTAAGTTCCATATATGTACGATGAAGAATTCATTCCTAATAATTAAATTTATTGTTCTTACTATTTGATAAGGTTAAATATATTAAGGATATTATTTTCCTCCTATATTTCCTCTGTCTGGAACTTGGATGCTATTATTATGGAGACCATCTGGTATGGAAATTCCCCCAACTAATGTATAAAGGCAACTCCTCTGCAATTTACAATCTTACAGACTTGCCTGGGACAGTGAAAGTTTAAGTAATTTTCCCATAGTCACAAGCCTAGCATGTTTCAAAAGAAAGGATTATAATTCTGGACTTTCTACTGTCCTCCCCTGCCTTTTATTTCAACTACAAAAACAATATATTAATGTCTATACAGTTAGAGTCAGAAGCAGAACCCAAACCCCCAACCCTTTCTCTGTCCCCCCACCCCCACACACACATAATCAGTCCGGGGTCTGGCTGTGGGCAGCAGTAGAGAATCATGCCTTTTCTTGCTGTAGGGACTTCAAAAACCAGTCTGCCATTTAGTACACTTTATTCGTGTTGTTTAGTTGTTTCTCAGTCATGTCTGATTCTTTGGGGGCTTTTTCTGGACAGAAATACTAGAATGGTTTGTCATTTCCTTCTCCAGCTCATTTTACAGATGAGAAAACCAAGGCAAACTGAGTTAAATGGTTGCTCAGGATCACATGGCTAATAAGTGTCTGAGGTCACATTTAAACTCAAGTCTTCCTTACTCCAGGCCCTGTGCTCCATTCACTGCACCACCTAGCTGCCCTACTTTATCCTACCCCTACCCCATTACTCTACTCCTGTTTCCATGACAACTGACCATCCTAGAAATCCACAGCATCATCACTAGGCTACATAGTTGTGCCCAGAGGATGGAATAGCCAACTACTTCCCTTAGATTCCCCCAAGGATGGAGACCAACCTATCTCTCAGAGTATTAATAGGAATAGTCTTTTGAAAACATTAGAATTACAAAATAAATTTGTTGTCTTTATTGTTAGACTCTAAGCACCATGAGGGCAGGGTCTATGATTATGTCTCAACAAAATTTTGCAACTTGCCTAGTTCCTTGAGCAGCCAATAGCTGTATGACTTTGGACAAGTCACTTAACTTCTCTTTGCTGTAGTTTCCTCAACTGTAAAATGGAGGCAATAATAGCAACTACCTCCTAGGGTTGTCGTAAAGATCAAATGAGGATACGTATACACATACATATATATATATACATGTACATGTACGTGTACATGTACATGTACATATACATACACACAAGTGTGAGTGTCTGTGTGTATATGCATATGTATGTATGTGTGAGTATATATATATATATACATGTGTATCTGTATATGCATATGTATATATACACACATGTGTGTATCTGTGTGTCTGTATATGTATACGTGTGTGTATATATATATACACGTATGTGTCTGTGTGTCTCTATTTGTATATGTATACATATGTGTATATATACACACATATGTGTGCCTGTGTGTATATGCATATGTATATATGTGTGTATATGTGTATATATATATATTTAAAGCACTTAGCACAGAATGGGAGCAATAGAGGTATTTATTCCTTTCTCTGCCTTTCCCTCACGTTAATAAACATTTGTTTTGTTTTTCATTTCAGCATATTCCAGCAGAGCATACTGCTCACTATGTGGTCCTTGCCACTCATTTTCTTTCCCAAATCCAAACAGCTCTCCTCCTCCTTTAGCATCAATCCTGTTCTTTCTTTTATATATTCATTCATTAGAGGTGGGATCGGATTTTTCATCAGCACAAGTAGAAGCTATGTGGGGAAGGTATAGCTTCTTTTTGCTGTTTCTGAGAGATTGTGACATTCCATTAACCAGTTGTTGTTTACTGGCTGCCAGATGTTTTTAGACTGCTCAGAAACCTCAGGCCTATAATCAATTAAAATTTATTGAGTACCTATTATGTGCCAGGTTCTGTGCAAACCACTAGAGATACCAAAAAAAAGCAAAAGACAGTCTTTGCCTACAAGAAGCTCACAAGGTATTGGGGAAGACAAATTGTAAACTATTACAATCAAGGCAAGCTATATATGGGATAAATGGGAAATAATTTTAAAAGGAAAAGTATCAGAATTGAGAATGGTTAGGAAACATTTTCTGTAGAAGGTAAGATTTTAATTGGGACTTAATAGAAGCCAGGGAGGTCAATAGTTGAAGTAGATAAGGGAGAATATTCTAAGCATGGAGGACAGCTACAGAGAATGCCCAGAGCTGAATGTCTTGCTCTGGGACAGCCAGGAGGACAGTGTCAACATAATGAAGAATTCATGTCAGGAAGTAAAGTGTAAGAAGATTGGAAAGGTAGGAAAGTTATGAAGGGCTTTGAAGTTGCTCCTGGACACAGTAGGAAACCACTGGAGTTCATCTGGTAGGAGGCAGGGAGGCAGGGAGAATGACATATTCAGATCTGGGCTTTAAGAAAATCACCTTAGTGGCAGAATGGAGAATGGATTAGATTGGGGAAAGACTTGAGGCAGGCGGACCCACCAATGGACCTCAATAATCAAGGACTAACATGACGAGGGTCTGCACTAGAGTGGTGGCAGGGTCAGAGGAGAGAAAGAGGTGTATAGGAGAGATGATGAAAAGGTGAAATAGACAGGCCTTGGCAGCAGCTTAGATAAAGGGGGGTGAGAGATAGGGAGGAATCCAGGATGATTCCTAGGTTGTGAGCCTGAGGGATTGGGAGGATAGTGTTGCTCTCTACAGTAAAAGGGAAGGTAGGAAGGGAAGAGAATTTAGGGGGAAAGGTAATGAGTTCTGTTTTGGATATGAGTTTAAGATGTCTATCAGACATCTAGCCATTTTCTAGCTGGGAGAGGGGGAGCAGCTAGGTAACAGAGCAGATGTAATATTTGGCCTTGGAATCAGGAAGATCTGAGTTCAAATACTGCTTTGGACAACTTACAATCCTTGTGACTCTAGGCAAGTCACTTAACTCTCTGGTAGATCATCCTTATTTCTTCTCAAACCTTCCACAGATTTCTCATAATCTGCTCGCAAAATACTGGACCAGATGGAGAAATATATAGCAGTTTATTTTTAGTTTTCTTTATCACTGTTCCTTCTGGGTTATGAATCATTATTAAGGAAATGCAGATTAAAATGACTCCTTTCTACGTCACATTCATTAGACTGGCAAAGATGACAAAAAATGAAAATGACATTTATTGGAGGAGCAGTGGATTAACAGGCACACTAACGTGCTTTGGGGGGAATGGTGAATTGATATTGTCATTCTGAAAAGGAATTTGGAAATATGCCCTCGGAAAGGAGTAGCTATGATTGAAGAAGTTTGAGGTTGATATACAACTCTTGCATTTCAGCAAAAAAGTGGTAAACTACAGAATGGCCAATGTATTTTCTTGACTTTACCTTTTTCTTACAAGATGAGATACTACTTCAGGAGAGAAGTCACTGGGAAGTGACTGTGATGTAAAAAAATGATCAACAAGAAAAAAAGAATAAAAATATTGATAGAAATCGTATAGGTTGTGATCTATGTGGATGAGATGCTAACAGTCCCATTGAAGTGTTGAAAAAGAAACCACCTTAGTGATGAACATTCTGAAGACACTTATCTGCAACATTTGGAACTTTTATCAGCTATAGCTATCGATAAAACTGACATTTCTCAACAAGTGACAGATACAGAATTATTTTCTGTGTTGGCATTTTGTCAATATGCTAGTCAGAAATACTGGGTACTTGCCTTATCATTTGAGGACTCTAGAGCACAACTGTATATAGCAAACTAATATATTTTCATTTGTGTGGTTTTACTTCGTAAGTTCTAATTTGGAAATGCTGGACCTTTGATCTTCTCCTGTTAAGTCTCATCCAGTGTGATGGAATCCAATTTATCAGGAAGTGTACCACCTCGTATGTTATGAATCTCTACCACAAAGCAAAGTGGAAGGATAGAAAAGTTGAGCCGGGCCAGCATACTAGGAGATTCAGTAAGAATTCTTCATTGATCTCTAAGGCCACAAAGAGCTAATAAACAAAACCGATCTTCTAAAAATTGTTAATTTCTAAAGAAAGAAAAGAAAATACCCCCTACCCCTAAAGAAGAAAGGAAAAAAGTTGGTATCGGCCTTCAGTGGGTATATACTCTCATCAAGTATGATGAATAAATCCTTCTACTCATTAAGAAAACATTATTTTATAATAGTGTTTTATTTTTCCCCAGTTACATGTCAAGAACATTTTTAGCATTACTTTTTATAAGATTTTGATTACAATTTTTTTCTCCCTCCCCCCCTCCCCTCCACTCTTCTGAAAATGCTAGGCAGTTTGATGTGGTTTATATATGCGCTATTCAGAAAGTATTATTAAGCATCAATTCGGTGCCAGTTGGTATGCTAGGGGCTATAAAAACACAGAGAAAAAATGAAATAATTTGTATCCTCAAAGAGCTTACATTTTAAGGTAGGGAAACAACATGTGTACATATAAGTAAGTCAAAATAAATACAAGGTAATTTTGTGACATTATAAAGAATATAACAACTGTGGGGTAAGGAAAAGTCTTTATGTAGGAAAAAATTATCTGAACTGAGCTTTATAGACAGATGTGATGTGGGAAAGAATTCCTGGGATAGGGCAAACTATCAAAGGCACAGAGATGGGGAGATGGGATGTCATGTACAAAGAACATACATACTTCAATATTTTCTGATATTTACTTCTAATTATTTATTTGCCAATTTCTTGGTAAATTATTTTAAAACTTTTAAGCATATTTTTATTAATTCAATTAGCATTTCTAATATTTATTTAATTTTTATGGTATATAGGTGGTGGATAATATTTGGTAATTTCCTACTTACAAACCTGCTTTATTATAATGATATTCATATATACTTATACTTAAATACTTTGATTTATCTGCAATCTCATCAATGTGGGTATTCCTTCCATTAATACAGATTACAATAATGCACACTTATCTACTCTACGCAACAACTTTTCACACGTAAGTCCTCTATAAGGAGTTTAGAGAACATGTTGGGGACTTTCTCTAGGTCTCTTGACATGGCATATATACTCATGGAGTACATAGGCTATTCTTTTTTCTGGTCATTCACCTCTGTCGCGACAATTTTTGTGCATATATCTTGTACGGTTCTTATCCCTGCAATGTTGCAAGCAGCTCACAGCTACTAAATGCCTCTCCATTGTCTTTAAGAATACCCTCAACTTGAATGATTTGTGTTTGGTTTTAGTTTTGATAATTAACAAGCATTTATTTCCTCTACTTCCTGTGCTCTCCTACCGCCCCCCCACCCCAGCCATTGACAAAGAAATAGAAAATTCTCATAACAAATATGCATAGTCAAGCAAAGTAAATTTTCCTATTCACCATGTCCAAAAACATCCATGTCACTCTGTATCTTGAGAGATGGTTAGTATGTTTCATGTTTGGTCCTTTGGAATCATGGGTTGTTTTTCATTGAGCAAGGTCCCCAAGTCATTCAAGCTCTCAGTCTTGAAGCACTGAGTATTTTGTGATTCATAGCCATATGGCTTCGAAAATAGCACTTAGTCTACATGTGTGAACATAGAACCCAAAACGCTACTACAAGTATAAAATGAGCAACATATTATTACATAGTTAATTACACATATAGTTAAGGAATAAACTTTGTGATTCATTGGCTAAAGCCTAATTTTTATGTCTGCCTTTTCAGCAAGAAGGCAAAAAAAATCACTTTCCAATCAAACCATGAATAAATACTTTGCAATCCAATTGAATTCAGAACAAAATAGATTTCCCTCAGTAATCCTTAAATAATTTGAGACTGATATTCCTGGGTTTAATGCTGGTTGAATATATGACTGCTGGGATTAAAATTGGGAAAGAAATTTGTTTAGAAAGGAAGGTAAATTGGGCAATTTTGATTTCAGGATTATTTAGCTTGCCTTCAGAGGGAGAGGGTGGCTTATAAGAAGCATCTAACATTAGTGTCTAATGTCCTTTTTTTGTCCAAGAAACACCAAATCATCAGCCAACAACAATTTTATTGCTTTTAAATACCACAGTATTTATTTTTGACAACACTTTTGGCCATAAGCTTTAGTTTAGAAAGATACACTTTGTTTCATTTTCAATAAAATGGTTCCATAATCACCATTATTTTTCAGGTATTAATATCTTAAGGTTGAAAAAAATTGCAAAGATACTATTTGGATTAATATTTTTCAACAAAAACTGAAA
>JAQQSZ010019965.1:0-10251 GCA_028646595.1 Phalanger gymnotis
AGAGATAGAATGGGGTAAATTATCTCACATAAAAGTGGCAAGAAAAAGCAGTGTTGTTGGGAGGGAAGAGGGGGCAGGTGAGGGGGAATGAGTGAATCTTGCTCTTATTTGATTTGAGACACACTCAATAGGGTATCTTACCCCACAGGAAAGAAGAAGGAAGGAGACAAAAAAAGGGGGGATGATAGAAGGGAGGGCAGATGGGGGGAAGAGGTAATCAAAAGCAAACATTTTTGAAAAGAGACAGGGTTAAGGGAGAAAATTGGATAAAGGGGGATAGGATAGGAAGGAGCATAACATGAATATTGTGGAAGGGTTTTGCATAATGATACACATGTGTCCTATGTTGAATTGGTTGCCTTCTTAGGGAGGTTGGGTGGTGAAGGAAGAGGGGAGAGAATTTGGAATTCAAAGTTTTAAAAGCAGATGGTTTTTAAAAAAAAGTTTTTGTATGCAACTAGGAAATAAGATATACAGGCAATGAGGCATAAAATTCTATCTTGTCCTCCAAGAAAGTAAGACAAAAGGTGATTGTAGGGAGTGGGGTGATAGAAGGGAGGGTTAACTGAGGAATGGGGCAATCAGAATATATGCCATCTTGGAATGAAGCGGGGAGAGTAGAAATGGGGAGAAAATTTGTAATTCAAACTCTCGTGAAAATTAATGCTGAAAACTAAAAATATTAAATAAATAAATAAGGAAAAAGGGGGTATTTCTAACAGTAATAAAAAAAGAAAATGCCTTAGTCTAGAGGTCTGTATATGTCTGGATACCAAGAAGACTCTCCCTCATTCTGAATTTGTCTACCTTATCTTATTCTTATTTAGTAGAGATTTACTGCCATGTTTACCTCTCAACAACAGAAGCCTATGAAGCTGGTTTTTCTATAAGACTATCCCTAAGGCTAAAGTGAAATGCAGTTTTTCTGTCTGAAGCCAAAAGACTTCCCTTAGTTTTTGAAATGATTTCCCTGGGGAAAGTTTGGAAATTTTTTCCCCAGTTGTGTTTGTGACAACTCAGGCTAAAGAAACTAATGCCCCCAAAAGGGATCATTTTTGTTTTTCATTGTCTAGTTTCAGTGTCCCAGTGAGGAAGAAGTTTCTGTTATAACATTCCATGTAAATCAAAAGCTTTGCATTTGGAGTTCCCACGAGATAATGGGCATTCCTTTCAAACCATTTTCCAATATCCATAGAAAAAGAAATATGCTCAGTGGAGGTATTAAAAAAGAAAAGAAAAAAATATTGACAGCCTGGATATTTCTTTCCATTCACACATTTATTCAGAACATATACATAATACTTTGATACTCTGATACTAACAGTATTAAACAGAAGTAAGACTTTATCTTATGCATTGTATGATAATAAAAAAAAATAAAATGCTATATCCTGAAATGAAAATTCTACAGATAGGAAAAGAACAGAGTCACAGGTTTTTTTTTTTTTTTCTGTGAAATGTCTTGGAGAGCTTCTGAATTGAAGAGGGCATTATATAAATCCAATTGGTATCCAACCACAGTCCTCAGATTCTTTTACATTTATTTTAATTTTTTTCACTTTCAAACTGTTTACATTTAACTATAGGATATTTAAACATATTTCAAGCAATTATGATTTTAATTAAAGAATAAAATAAAAGGCTAATTGATGTAGTTTCTCTTTTCAGTAATATCACTTACATTCTACCTTCTCTGCCCTGAGAGCACAACTTGATCAGTAGAGTTAAGTTCAACTGCAGGCATTTCATAGCATGAAAATTATGTTAAACTTTTCTCTTTACTTGATACCAGTAGTAGCAAGAAATTAAAGCACCCTAGAACTAACTGCAATGGAAAGATTTCTTTGCTTGGGTTTTTTCTGTCTGTATTTTCCTCATCCCAATTTTGGGTCTTTATTTATTAGGAGACCTCTACACTATGGTGTTTTATTCTGAAAAAAAATCAATGTGCAGAGCAGTTTTAGAACAAATGATAAACTCTGTCAAATGTCTGTAATTGTCACTGCCTGCAAAATATTTGCAGAAGCATGGCCTTACCTTGTAGAAATTTGCATAAAAATGAATGATTAGATAATGTTTTGTAATTTGAAATTAGGTAACATTAGCTAACCCTCGATATTTGAACAATGAATAAATTTGGCCTTCTCTTAATGCACAAGAAAATAGGAAACTGATGGCTCCATTTCTGAGTCTCCCTTTGTTCTCTACCATGCCACAGAAGCCTCCTGTTTCTCTCAAAGTTCATCCCATTGGAAGTACATTTGACACCTGGCTCTGATCAACAGGTTCCTCATAGATCATGCATTTTAAGGAAAACTCCTAGGCTAGTCATGTCTTCATTTCTTTCTAGGTTCTAATTTTATTTTATTTGGTGTTTTTGTCAGGGCAATTGGGGTTGTGACTTGCCCAGGGTCACACAGCTACTACATGTCAAGTGTCTGAGGCCAGATTTGAACTTGGGTCCTCCTGATTCCAGAGCTGGTGTTCTACTCCCTGTTCCACCTAGCTGTCCCATAGGTTCTAATGTTGACCCTCTAGAATTTCTTTCATATCACCTGCTCCCCAACTGTTTTCAGCTTACTTGTATGTGTTATTTTTCATTATTAGAAATGTCAGCTCCCAAAGAGAACCAAAGGAATAAAAAAAATGGAAGACAACGTGAAATATTTCATTGGAAAAACCGCTGACCTGGAGAATAGATCCAGGAGAGATAATTTTAAAATTATTGGATAGGATGGAAGGAAATATAGTTAGCCTTTCACAACATGAGCATTGTGGAAGTGTTTTACATAATGATATATGTTTGATCTATGTTGAATTGCTTGCCTTCCTAAGGAGGGTGGGTGGGGAGGGAAGAGGGGAGAGAATTTTGAACTCGAAGTTTTAAAAGCAGATGCTTAACAAAGTTGCTTTTTTTTTCATACGGCTGGGAAACAAGTTATATAATGAATGTGGCATAGAAATCTATCCTTCCCTACAAGAAAGTAAGGGGAAAGGGGATGGGGTTGTGGGGTGAAAGAAGGGAGGCCTGACTAGGGAATGAGGTAATCAGAATATATATGTCTTGGAATGGAGGGGGGAAGGTAGAAATGGGGAGAAAATTTGTAACTCAAAATCTTGTGGAAATCAGTGTTGAAAACTAAAATATTAAATAAAATAAAACCTTAAAAATAAAAAAAAAATAAGAAGAAGCCAAAAAAAGAAATGTAACCTCCCTGAAGAATAGACCTAGAACTGAACAGAGTACCTGGAACAAAATAAAAATATAATAAATTCATGTTGACATTTCTTTACTTAACAATTTCTTCCACTACTGCAACTGCAGAAAATAATTTCAGGTTTTGACAATTATTTTGCAATGCCATTTTAGATATTAATTACTAATGTTAAAATATTTCTTGCATTTTAGTACTCCTGGGTATATTGATGATGTCATTTTTCCCAAAATTTATATTTTTCAATGACTGAGTCTATACCATTAGCACCTTTGCTACCATCAGAGTGCAAATAAAAACCAGTCCTTCATATGTATGTTTGAATTTCACAAGCTGACTTTCTCCTATCACAAATGAACATGTGTAGACATATACATATGGGAACATAAATATCAGAAATAATTTGCATTACATAAATTAGCTATCTTTGGTTTATGTTGTAATATTAATGTTGCTAATTACAACAAAAGGAGGAAAGGAATGGGGGGAATGTTATTTTTCAGAGAAAGCTCATTCTAAAATGTATCATGTGTTAATATAATAACGTATTTATAAATCACTTTAACGTTTAACGTGGCACTTTTCTTAAATATCCCAAATAAGTAGTACAAGTATTAGTGTAACAATTTTACAAGAAAAAGCTGAAAGAGTAAAGAGAATGAAAGTTACTTGCACATACCCACAAATTAGAAGTAGATACCAGATTTGAACCTAGGTCTTATAATTCATAATAGTGTACTTTTCTTATGACATTACTGACAGATTATTTATGTCCAAAAGGAAGCAAATAAAATGAATTTTTTCAGGATTCATTGCCTTGATTTATTCATCCATAAGTATTTGTTTAGGTAGAAGGATTTCTTGACCTTGATTTAAATAATGTATTCTATCAGTCCCTGGATTCTCTACATCAAGAAATCTTTATAAATGATACTAATAAATGCCTATTATTATGTTTTAGCTGCTTCCAGTTACACAAATGTGATTTATTACTTATTCATAATGGTCCCATAAGCCATGCTCCATACTAGTGAAATGAAGTGTTGAAGCTTTTATTTGGGTAATTTAGGAAATATTGCTTTGAATTAATTTTCAGAGTAGGCCTACATATGAAAAACCCCTTCATGAATTTCAGCTACCCAGGAGCAGAAACATTTGGTAGTTGATAGTTTTCTTCTATTCTACTCCACTATCACTCCAAGGAATCGGTTTTGAAGCATATCTCAGAAAAAAAAAATGTGTCTCCTTGGCAATTTTAAATAGTAAAATGCATAAATACTGCATTGTAAAGAAACAGAGGGACAATGGAAGAGAAGATGCATTCTAGCTAGGCTTTTGGAATGTCCATTGTAAAGGCTCAGAAACTAGAGATGGAGTGTCATATATGAGGACAACATAGAATTCCAAAATCCAGATTAGCTTGATCCCAGATCGTAGGAAGGAAAGTAATGCCCATAGAAACTGGAAAGATAGGTTGATGCCGTGTTGTAGGGCTTTAAAAGCTAAAAGGAAGTTAATGTATATCTTAAAGGTAGCAGAATCACTGATTGAGTAGGGAACTCATTTGGCCATATCTGTACTTAAGGAAAAGATACTTTGGCACCAACGTATTGGTTAGACTGGAGTGGGAAGTTGAGGCAGATAGACTAGGAGGCTGTTGCAATAATTTAGGTAAGAATTGATGAGGTCCTAAACTAAGGTGGCACATACATAACTGAAGAGAATTGAATGCAAGAGATGTAATGGAAGTAGAAAAACAAGATATGACAATTGGTTAGATATATGGAGGGAGGGAAAATGAATGGTCAAGATAATACTGAATCAAAGTTGAGTCTGGGTGAATGACAGGCTGGTGTTGTGTTTGGTTGAAATAGTGAAATTTGGAAGAGGAAAAGGTTCTTTTTGTATATTTGTTTGGTTTTTGGAAAGGAAGATAATGAGTTCCATTTTGGTATATTATATTAAGATGTCCTTTGAACATTGATTCCAGTAGGCAACTAGTAATTTAGAACTGATGCAAAGTAGAGAAACTAGATATATAAATTCGTGTATCAACTTGGTAGCAATTATAGGCCTTTGGGAGCTAATGCTGTAACCATATGAGAATGTAGTAAGAGAAGATAAAAATATCTAGGAGAGAGCCTTGGCAAATATGTACTATTGGGGAATCGATATTTCTAATGATCCAGCAAACAGAGACTGAAAAGCAGTAATCAGAAACAGGAGAGAAATTAGGAGAAAGTAGGGTTAGAAAAACCTGGAGGGCAGATATCTTGGAGAGAAGTGTGATAAACAGTATAAAAGTTAACAGAGAGGCCAGGAAGGACAGAGACTGAAGTGAAGTCCATGAAATTTGGAAACTAAGAGATTGATGACTTTAGAGAAAAAAAAAATTCAGTTGAAAAGTGAGGTCAGAAGCCGTATTTCAAAAAGTTGAGGAGTAGGGGAAAAGAGAGGAAGTGAAGGCATATGGTGTAGCCAGGTTACTCAAGATACTTAACTATGATGGGGAGGCAGAGAGCAGCATATAAACTTTTTTGTTTTGTTTGTTTTTAAAGAGACAGATACAGACATATTTATAGGCATCAGAGAATGAGCTGGTCAATTGCCAGCTGATACAGAGAAGTTGAAGATCAATAAGAGAGAGACTGAAAGATAGATAGACAGAAACAGACAAACATAAGACAAAGACATAGAGTGAGTGACAAAGGACATGGAGAAAAAAAAGAAAGAGAAATGTTGATAATAGTGGGGGCAATTTGTGAGAAAAAACAGGAGAGCATGGGATCAAATGCACATAAGGAGGGGTTGAGCTTGGCAAGCAGAAGCACTACATCTTTATCAGAGACTCAGGGAAAAGTGGAGGAAGTAAGAAATTATGTCAAAGAATTTTAAGGTTAAGAGACTATGAGAATATCATGCCACAGGGTCTCAATTTCTTGAATAAAATTAGAGGAAAGATCCTCAGTTAAGAGAGAAGGGAAGTTGTGGGAGGATTGAAGAAGGAAGAGAAAGTCTAAAATATTTTCTGTGGGGATTGAGAGAGTGAATCAACTAGAGGATAGAACGACTGTTTTAATACACTAAGGGTCCAGTTGAGATTGAAGAAAAAAATAACAAAAATTTGTAATGCATCTAGGAGCCATGGTTGTGAGAATTCCTCCAGACGACTTCAATTGCTTAAGGTAGGAAAAGAGGATCCAGATGCTAAGAATATGCCAGTTTGGCAACAGAAGAATAGTGATAGGACATAAAGGCAAGGGATTCAAGGTCAAAAGACAGTATTGAGCTTAAATCTTAAACTTCTGGGTTGAGATTGAAGTTAGAGTAAGAATTGCAGTCTAAGAAATATTGAGTATATGTAATATAGAGAATAGAGTAGGGCGTGGCTTCTGACTTTGTCTTTCGTCTTAAATCTCTGTCTCCAAAGTTAACAGTGAGATTTTCACTGATAAATCTAATTGTGTTTTCTCAATCTTTCTTCACATCTTTGTAGACTATGAAACTACAAATCACCATTTCTTCTAGATACACTTTTATCTCCAGGTTTTTAAGATATTACAATATCCTTATTCTTTCTCTAGTTCTTGAAGTTCTCCTTTATGGGATCTTCATTCAGTCTACATTGCTAACAATAAGTGCCCTTTCCCTCAACTCTTGGTTCTGGACTCTCTTGTCTTTTCCATCTACTACCTCACTTGATTACCACCATTTTAATTGGTTTCAATTGCCATTTCCATACAGATGGTAATAAGTGTTTATTGATTGACCAACTTGCATATTTAGTTGCATATTGCATCTTCTGTTATAATGTGAAATATTTAATGGGATGAACCATGTTTTTGTTTTTCTTTGCATTCCTAGTATTTAGCTCATTTTCTGGAAAATAAATAGTTAATAAATATTTGTTGATTGAGTGATTGAGAGGTGATGTTTTTGTTATTGTTGTCACATGAAAGTAGATGATTTAGAAGAAAACTACATTTGTGGTAAATACAAGGTTATTTAAGGAGCTCTTATTTTTGAATTAGATTTATTTCTAATTTATTACTAATGTATTTATCTACCTCTACTTAAAATAAAGGGATGCTATGCTCTTGTCCACACTAGAGTATATTACACAAAAGTCAGTAACAATATACATTCCTAGAATCTTAAGAATTTGATCAAGACTTTGAAATGAAAACAGAAAAGAAAAGTCATTTCATGTCTTTCAAATTAGATATTTTGGAGACAAGCAGGTAGACCACAGAAAGAAGTAGAGGGAACCATATGCTTATGTGAAACACCACACAAGAAGACATCAAAGCATAAAACCCATGGCTTCAGATATGTACACAATGTTCCAATCATAGGAATATGCAAAAGGAATTCTAGTTATTAATACAAGGAAGAAAATTAAAACCGATAAGGGCAATGGCAGTGGGATAACAATATAATAAAAATACTACTCTTTATTCAAAAGGAATAGAATAAATAAGGAGGTACTAAGTGGAAATGTTTATTGATTTTATGATTTTATAAGAATAAATTTATATGATTTTCTATTTACATATATACTTTATATACACATGCTTATTATTAATATATCTATTATATGTTAAATATATATTCATGTGATTTTATGTGAAAATTCATGAATTAAAGTAGGGCATACTTTTGAATATGTAGATGAAGACTAGCAGGAGAAACAAGATATTTTACAGATAAGTCCATTACAAGGAGACATTAAATAGGCCAGGAAGTAGATAATAAGTGTTCCAGATGATATAGCAATCACAAATGACTTCGATTATCCAGAGCTTTCTTGGATCTCTCTCATAGAACAAATGATAAATAAGTACACATTTTCAAAATGTGGAAGAAATAATCAGTGAAATAACCTTTGGGAATTTTATTATGGGCAACAGGAAGAGATAAATTTGAAATAGAAACAATGAAAAGTAGGTAGTACAGTCTTATTCTCATCTTTTTAAATATGTGAGAACATTGAGGCACAGGGAATCAAATAACTTGAATACGATCATATCTCACTCAGAGAATTAATGCTATCCTGGGCCTAAACCCCATGTGTTGGCAATCAAAATGGGCTGTTAGTACTTAGTTCAACCAAGTGCTCTTGAAGACTTTGGCCTTTATTTCCTTAATTAAATTAGGGGTCCTTGATGACCTCTTTGCCTCAAGGGAAAGCCTAGTTTACATGGGTTTGAGTGATGTTTGTGACATCAGAGGCTTTTAGACCACGTGGATTTAAGTCACATCTTTGTGATGATTTTAGGTCACATGGGTGAGTGGCATGTGTGACCCTGAAAAAGATAATAAAATGAGTTTGGCTTTTTCTTTTTCCAGAGTTCTGACCCACAGCAGTAGTGGCATGTGTAACTCTGGAACAGTCATTATTATGAGCTCCTTGGCTGAACTCAGATGTTGGTAACTATGAATTGTATTTGGTTTGTCAATGTTTGTAATTTGTTTGTATTTGCTCTGAAGTTCAGGGTACTGGCTTTTCCCCCTGAACTAAGTGAATGGTATCTGTATGCTAGATTTAAGTAAGGTGGTCAACCCCTTAACATTGCTTTCCTTGGTAAAGCAGATCAAAAGAATCTGAGCTTGCAGCATTCTGTGAGCTGTTTGTTGTTGGTTTTTCACCCCCACAGCAGCTGCTAAATGGATTGTTGAAACATACCATTTTCTGTATCTGTATTTCTGCATCGAACAGTATAAATATCTATTATTTTGTTAATGCATAATTTGTTATAGCCTGTTTGTTTCTCTGGTAATTCCTCTTAGATCTGTGTAACATGGGAAAGAAGAGGCAAGCACTTGTAGAAACAATAAAAAAATCTTCAACAAATTTTATCATTCCAACCAAAAAAATTGACAGGTAGAAGTTTGTATAAGTCTTCCCAGATTTCTCTGAAATCATTCTTTTCATCACTTCTTTCAACACAATAGTATTTCATCACATTTATGTTCCATAACTTGTTCAGCCATTCCCTAATTATTGCTACTTGCTCACATTACTATTCCTTGCTCTCTCAGAAAGAGCTCTTAATGTTTCTGTACATTCTTGGGGTTTGTTTTCCTTAGGATTAATTCTTCCTTTAATATATTCTCCCTCAAATTTCCTCTTTTCCTTTCTCCTATTTCCTATATTCAATTTCCTTTTATTATTTCTCTATTAAGTGAAATTTATTTTTGTACCTAAATCTCTGTGTGTTTTCCTCTTTGAAAAATTCAGAAGAGAGAGATTCCAGTGTCAACTGCTCCCTCTCTCCCCTCTTGGTTTTGTGTATAAATTCTACTTGTATACATAATGTGAGATAATTTTCCCTAACCTTCATTTTCCTGCCCTTAATATTCCATTTCTCTTCCATTCTCTTTTTGTCAGATCATTGAGGTGCAATAGAACCATTCCCATGCATTCTGACTAGTTAGGATGCCTATTTAGTTTCACCTCTGATGATAATAAAGCTCATAGGTACCACATGTACATTTCCCCATATTTGAATGTCAACAATTTTTTTCTTTTTCTTTTTTCTGTATAGTTATTCATTTATGATCACACACATATCAGTAATAGGGGCTCTATCTTTGTTTCATTGTCAGTTGTGTGGGGGTCAGTGAGGAAAAAGAGAAGGTGGAACTTGCTGATTCAAATATATAACTTTTTAAGGTTCTATCCATTTTTTCTTTTTATTTATTTATTTATTTATTTGTTTGTTTGTTTGTTTATTTATTTATTTGTTTATTTATTTATTTTTAATTTATTTTTGACATGTTTGGTTTTCAGCATTGATTTTCACAGGCGTTTGAATGACAAATTTTCTCCCCATTTCCTCCCGCCCCACTTCAAGATGGCGTACATTCTGGTTGCCCTGTTCCCCAGTCTGCCCTCCCCTCCGTCGTCCCATTCCCCTCCCATCCCCCTTTCCCTTCCTCTCTCCCCTCTTCCCTTCCCATCTACCCTCCCTAAGAAGTCAAGCAATTCAACATGGGCCACATGCGTATCATTATGTATAACCCTTCCACAATA
>JAQQSZ010019966.1:0-10250 GCA_028646595.1 Phalanger gymnotis
AAAAGAAAAGCTTAACTTTTCTACAAGGAAGGTCAATCCAGGACTTGCAGTCATTGTAAAATAATGGCCCACCTGCAGTGGCTACCCAGTGGTAATAATTTCTCTTTTAGTGAACAGTTTTGTTGCAATAGTTCCTAAATGCATAAACACATACTTTGCAGGGCTAGGAAAGGTATTAATAGTCAGCTGTACTTACTGAGTTTAAGATAACATGGCCCATACGTACTAGTGATGCCAGTTCCTAATTAATGGGTGTTAGGCCTTGTCAGATTATTCAGAGCAACAATGTATGATAAAGATAGGTATAAGCCAAGGTAAAAGAATTGCATGGTGGTTTTGGAAAAATGTTTGTATTGACTACCCACTTAATTTTATTTCACCAAGAAAATTATACAAGTTGAGGGGGGCAGGGTTAAAACACCAGTAATATCCTTATTTCACAGGATTATTAGATGATTGTTTCAGGGCTAGAAAGGATCATAAAGGTCATCTTATACAACCTCTTTATTTTAAATATATTCATTAAGGCTTGGTAAAGTTAAGTGACTCGTCCAAGGTCAAGATATTAAAGAGCAGGGTCGGAATTTTAACTTGGGTTCTCTGACTCAAAATCAGTATTTTTTCCAAACCATGGACTCAGTTATTGCTTTTTTTTTTACATTTTTACTTATTTATTTTCATTAATAGCTTCTTCTGAAGAAACTTTTTTTCATTAAAATAGAAAGCAGTAAAGTTTGCATTTACCTCAGCAGTAAAGTTCAGACCAGCATGCAGTCTCCTCTCTGTATACCTCTGTCTACTTTTTCATTCTACCTGTAAATCCAGATAATAAAATTATGTTTATGTGTGTGTATATATATATATTTGTGTGAGCATATGTGTGAGCATATATATATATGTACGTGTATATATGGAAGTTAGTTAAGAATCATAGTACCGATGAGCATATGTAGGCTAGTCTTCATAGTTGAAGGAGAGAAAATGGAAAATTACCAATGTAATTTGGAAAATGTCCATTCCAACCTGAATTCTGAGGTATCTATTTTGGCTACCTGTTTTCATATAAAAGTAATGTTAAGTAACCTTACCAAGATAAGCAACTCTCTCATCTCCTCTTGTTTAATTTTTAAAACAAATAAGCTTATTAGGGCAAAGAAGGCCTCACTTCTTACTGTCTTCTCTCTCTAGCTAGGTTCTTAAATTCCTACATGTATTCTCTGGTAGCAGCATTTTTTTTTAACGTATTTAGATCATAGAATCATAGCTTAAAAGACCTGGAAAAGAGGTCTTCCCCAAATTGTGAGAAAAGGGGGATAGCTGGACTTCCTAGACAGGGCCAAAGTCCTGAGGAAGAACTCTGTGATAATCCCTAGGGAAGGCTGTACAGACCACAGGACTCCCCAGAGGAAGGCCAAGTGGTAGCCCCCCTTAATCTGTGGGGATCACAGGGCCTCCTAGGGGTCAGACCCTAAGGAGGACCCAAGTGATAGCCCCTTAGAACAGTGGTAAGATCACAAGGCTCCTGAGACAGGGCCAGAAGTCCCAAGTGATGTCCCCTTAAGAAGGCTGTGCAGACCACAGGGTTCCTCATGGAAATCTCGAGTGTCTTAACACCACAGTGGGGATCACAGGACTCCCCAAGGCAGGAAGAAGAAGTAAGCCCGCGATGAGCTTACGCTGCTCATTGCTTTCCTTTTCTTAACCTTAGGAAAATTCACGTGATTTGCTATTCTCACCCAAAGAACTCAGGACCAGGGTGGGCAGAGGAAGGCATTTTATTATGCTCCTTGAGAGAACGGGTGTAGTGCTTACTGGAACACTCACACTGGTACAGCTGCAGGAGCAGGGGTAACCATTCCCTCCACTCCTGCTAGAGTTATGGTTAGTTTACAATCTTTATTTTTTATATAGTTTTCCTAGGTTATACAGTTTATACAGGTAGGATAATAAGGATACAGAAGCAAAAGTGAAGTTAATTAGATTTTCCTTGTCTTAGTTTAGTATTAAACTACATACTTTTACTTCACCTACTTTCCCTCTTTAATATATGCAAATTATGCAAATCAGTAGGCCTGGATTCTTGACCAAGACCAGACCCTAGATAAGCTTGAACTAGTTCAAGCTGTTTGGCCTCTCTAATTCCCCTGACTGCCTTCTCAAAAAGCATTCCAATGTGTACAAGCCTCTGACCTCTCATCTGACCTGGTTTCTGCTAAAGCTAGGGTGGGGGAGGGGGAAGTACGCCTTTAGTTCTGTGGAAACAAAACTCCTCCTCCCATTTCTTACAAAACTGATATACAGAGAAGTTAAATGAATCTCTCTAGGTCACACAGTAACAGAAATGAGGTTTGAACCCAGGTCCTCTGATTCCAAATCTAATGCTTTTCCCACAGGCAGCATGGCATATAATGGAGAGAGAACATGTCTAGCCTGTTTAAGGGCTACCTCTGACCTATACTGACCGTATGACCCTGGACAAATCACTTAACATCTCAGTGCTGCAGGCAATCTAGAAGACTAAATTATAGAACTGGCACTGATTTGCACTGGTAGAAGATGTTTCCTCATTTGGAATTCCTCGTATTAATAAAAATAAAAAAAGAAACAACAGCCAAAACTGTCACTGACCCTTATTTTGATTCTCTGGTAACTTAAAATTCAGTTCATTACTTGCGAAATGACAGGTACAATGGCCCCATCAATGTAAACAAAAAGAACAATACAACGAAACACAGAATAATCCAATTTTAATGGCCAAGTTTGGATCCTGAGAAAAGGACCTTCCTCCCTTCTTTGCAACAGTAGGGTACTTTTCCAGTAGGGTACTTTGCAACAGTAGGCGTGGAAAATTCTGTTGCCTTTCAGGCACAGTCATTGAGCCTGGCTGGTTCTGATGAGCTGAATTTTTTCTTTTGTTTTTTGTTTGTTTGTTTTGTTAGAAGGAATGACTGCTTCCTGAGTAGAGAATGAGGAAGGGATGTATTCAGAAAAGAATGTTACCCAAAAAATAAATATACAGGGAAAAAAGGTCAGTTTCCAAATCCTGTGTTTGATTTAGGTAAACTTCATCAGCCTCTGGGAAGTTCAAATCTAATAATTAGTAGACAAGGAGAAGGATGTACCTAGTGAGTGCTTATATCAATATCAGTAATACTGTAACATGGGAGTAGTTAGGTGGTGCAGTGAGTAGAGCACCGGCCCCGGAGTCAGGAGGACCTGAGTTCAAATCTGGCCTCAGACCTTGACTGACACACTTACTAGCTGTGTGACCTTGGGCAAGTCACTAAACCCCCATTGCCCTGCATTCCCTCCTGCAAAAAAAAAAATACCCTAACATGCCAACTGTTACCTTGTTGGCATGAAATTGTCCATATACCTCCCAAATTACCACAGCATAGGAAAAGAATTTAGACCCTAGGAAATTAGTCATTTGAAATATTATTTTCAAATAATAATTCAGTGGCTCTTTTAAAACACAGCGCTGTGTTTTAGAAGTACTTTAAGAACATAGGCAAATCCATCTGTATTTTTGTAAGTAATGTTAAAAAAAATCAGCTTTTATCTTCATGCCACCTACGATGATTTTTAAAAGATACTATGCTTTACAGGTAAATAATAGTAGTAGTGCTGGGTGAAGAGGCAATACATATTTTGGCCAGATTGGTAGCTTTCTTTGCTAGGAGACACAAGCTTCTAAAGTTTGCCAGTAATTATGTATATTAAACAACTGCTGAATAATAAACATCGCTCCATTCATTGTGGATAATACAAAAAAAGAGTAGAGACAAGGTCATTACTGTCTAATACAATTCAACAAACATTTATTAACTTCTGTCATAGTTGTAATTAGGGTGGAGTGATAGAGACTTGTTCCAGGTACCTGACATCCCAGTGACATGTTTCCTCCCTGTGGCAGCTATACTATTCTCTAATCCAGTTCCTGTAGTCTTCTTGTGTCCCTCCACCAGGCCATCACATGGTCCCTCCTGCCTCATTTGGTCCCACTTTGTTATGGCCAGAGTCCCGTTGCTGTTTTTTCTAGTACCTGCATTGTCTTACTACTATGTCCCCTGACTACCTCCTACCTCACTGTGCCTCTTCAAAGTGGACTCTGTGGAAAACAGACCTCACCTCCCAGCATGACTGTACCTGACCAAGGGAATTTATCCTCTGAGTCTCACTTTGTATTTTGGAGCTTGAGGCCTGCGCATTCTTTTCATGGTGTGATGCCTGAGATTGGCAGTAGTGATATTGGTTTGCACTGGCTAAGGTGAGATCCCAAGGCCTTCCCACACCCCAGGTGAGCTTTCTTGGTTTAGCCCTGCCTTGCTCTCTTTCCTAGAAGTTTCCCTAGCTTCCTCCCTAGGGGCTGCCTCCACCCACTCATCACATCCTGAGATCTTGTCTCTTTCCTACAAGGCAGTGTCCAAAACCCTATCCCATAATGGAGCTTGTGTACCACAGTCTAAGGTCTTTCCCTGGCCCTGCCTGCCCTACCCCCCAACCCCTTGCTTTAAGCACCAAAATTCTGGTAACTGTGATGTTACTTAGAATTTGCAGGGCACTGTACTAGGTGCTGGAACACAAATGGGAACATCAAGGAGAACAATATGGCTAGAACTTAAAGTGTATGAGGAGGAGGAGTATAAAATCAGTCTGACATCAATCATCCATCTGGTCTCAGAATTATTTTCACTTTGTCTTTCTCTAGTCAGTCAAGTGACAACTATTTTTTGAGCACCTGGTATGTGCAAAGAGCATTGTGCTAGGTCCTGTGAAGGTGTGCCATTTATTTAGTATCTGGACTTTATACATAACTCACACTTAATTTTATCACGCTGACTAATGAGTTAATTAGGCCAATCCCTTCAGAATGCTGATACGCCTCATTCAAACGTCATTTGGCATTGTTTTTCATAGATAAAATTCTATTATAGTAAACTGTCCAATCGTATTCTTGAGTCAACATTTGGTTCTAATGACTACATTGCTAAATATCACATACCCAGTCTTCAAGATCTGGTGCTGACTCCATAGTTAATCAGAAAATGAAAAGTGCTCTAAAGCCAGGGGGAGCCAAAAAAGTGTACTTTACTCCATACTGTCTCAGAGATCTTGGGTCTTTTGGGCTGTTTGTTCAGGTGATGTGATGGATTAAGTGGGTTTATGTAGTGGGAAAGGGATGCTTGAAGGGTTTGATATGGGTATAAATAAAAGATAAAGTTACAGATAAAGTAAGGATTAATAAAAGTATGGTAAAGATCTTCTCCCTCTCGAGTGTAGCTCAGAGGACAGGAAACATCACAAGAATGAGTGTATAATTAAGTACTAGCTTGTGTGGCATAGCTTATGCATGCCGTAATAACTGGGAGAGGGGAAAGATTACTTGGGATTATAAGCAAGTTTTCATAAAAGAGCCTAGCCCAGTGTCTTGCACATAGTAAATACTGAATAAATACTCCTCAATTTACTTGTTAATTGGTAAGAGATGCAGTACTTAATTTGATCTTGGCTTTAATGGAATGGCAAATTTTAATTGGGATGGGTAGAACAAAACATTGACTTACACCAACAGACTATTTTTGTCCATGTCGGTGCTCCCTCCAGTGGTATAAACCTTGATGAAGGGTTGAACAGTGGATGGGGCTCTGGACTTGGAGTCAGGAAGACCTGGGTTTAAAGTCCAGGTCAAGTGGGCAAGTCTCTCAGCCTCATTGGGCCTCAATTTCCTCATCTGTAAAGCAATAACAGCTCTGCATCTAACATCCTCTTCTTATCCTGAGAAATTCTTGTCCATGGATTCCTATTTCTTCTCCATAGAGGGTCTGCTCAGTGTTCTGGAGGCTTTCTGCTAGCTCTTCTCACTTTGACCTGTGATAGAAAATGCTAACCACACCCAGAAAAAGAATTATGGAGTCTGAATGTAGATCAAAGCATACTATTTTCACTTTTTGGTTGTTTTTTGATTTTTGTTTTTCATAGTTTTTCCCCTTTGTTCTGATTCTTCTTTAATAACATGACAAATGTGGAAATGTGTCCATGTACAGGTATCATATCAGAGCACTTTGGTGCTCTGCCCAAAGGAATGTAAATATTGATTGCTGAAACTTTTTCCCCTTAAAGACAACACTTTAAACCCAAATCACTCTGGTTCTCATTGATTGTCCCACTTGATCACTGTTTGGTCTCTGATTGCCTCAGAGTGAAAGTAAATGGCAATTGTTTCTGTTTTGGCCAGAAACTCTGAGGGTCTTCCTCTCCCAAATTGATGTTTTCTTTTGAGCAGGTAAAGAGACCATTCTCCTCCTCATTCTTACCTAGCCTTAATCACTGAATGGGCAGTGCTTCAGTCAAACTGAGACCTATTAAAGACCCTAGCTTAAAAAAGGCCAAGGTCTCCCACTGCATAGGGGCCTTCTCCAGTCGTCCTGATCTATATCTGGCCACTGGACCCAGATGGCCCCGAAGGACAGAGTGAGGCTGATGACTTTGCACAGCCCTCCCTCAATTCAATTCACTTGCATGCTGTGGCATCACTTCCCTAATGTCACATTTCTCTTCTAGAACAAAGGACAAACAACGACAACAACTACAACTTTGTGCTGGCCAACAAAACTTTAGAGTATTTATTAAATACTTAAATACCTGGTAAGAAGGAAACTTCACATCCCTTCTAACTGAATTTTTTTTTGAGAGGGTGGAGATGCGGGGGGTGGGGGGAGAGGACCTGTGATTTAATTGGTATAGAGTATGGTCCTGGGTACAAAGTTGTTTATTAATGTACATTGACGTCTGCTCCAAAACTTTCATATATAGTCTCAGAGAGTTGCCTGAGGTACTGAGAGGGTTACACAGCCGCTATGTGTCCAAGGCAGGACTTGAACCCAGGTCTTCCTGACACCAAAGCCAGTTCTACTACACAGTGGCAGCCTCTTAAGGGAATATATGATTCAAATCAAAATTAACAATACCCTAGCGGATTTTAAAATTGAGATTGAAGCTTTATACCATGATAAGGAGACAGAATGGCCCCAAGGGCACCTAAAATTGAATCTATTTTTTTTTCCTCTCTGAAAAGGAAAAAAAAAAGCATGATATAGATTTGTTATTGCTTTATTGTCACTCAGCCAAATGGACTCAAAGGATCTCTGTGCTGGAACATTATACCTTAAGTTAGTATGTACAGGGTTTTAATTCATTAAAAGATAAGAAAGATGTAGTTCTCATGGGCATTTCATGCTAACATTAGACAGTCTTTTAAAGATTGTGCCTTTTATCTTGTAAATGGACACCACTCTGCTTAAAATAAAAGCCAGAGTCTTGATAAAGTAAATCATTTAATTTATTGGCTATGCTATAAAGTCAAACTTCAAAGTATCAAAATCTGAAACCTGCCACTGTGAATGCCTCCATTGGGCTGCTAGATACCAAAATTCAGGTATGAAAGTGGAGAAGTCTCACAACCAACTGAATTGCTCTTTCTGAGGAGTAAGATAGGATTAGCTTTCCAAGCTGGCCTCTCTATCCTTCCCTGGCTTTCCTTGGGCAATGTCATCTGAGTAGGATGGAGAAAAAAAAAATGCAAAAAGGGAGCCTAATGCCTTTCTCTCCTGTCTGTACCCCATTGTGACTAAATTGAATGGATGAGAAAGAGTAAGAACCTTTGAGATTTACTCAGAAATAACCCAGCCCTCCTGGGGAAGATGACAATGTGAGAATACTAGCCATAGGTGGCACTGGAAGAAGAGGCCTTAGAAGAAGATGACATCATAAGAAATATTCCATATTCCAGTACCCTGATATCTTCTGACTTAAGTGGATGGGATTCATATGATGGGATTCATAGAAGGAGTTAAATATTAACAATGTGGGTAATTAAAACTATGGTCTATAGTTGCTCTCAAAACAGCCCTCTGGGCAGAGATTGATTCGGGGTAAACGCTGAGAAAGCTTTTCCAGTGACTCTGAATGCTCTCCCATGACACTTGCTGGAATATCAATGCTGAAGTCAACATAAGAGAGATGGATTTTGAGTCAAAGGATCTGGATTTAAATCCTGGCTCTAGTGACATGAGGTGTCACTTCATCTGTCTGGATCTCCATTTACTCACCTGTGTAAATAAGAGATTGGACTGCATGGTCTCTAATTTATGTATGAACACGCTGGTATCTCAGCAACTGGCCAATACTGTATAATAGTTGAGTCACGTTCAAAGGGTTGGTGTGGAAGGTTCATCACTCTTCTCTTCTATCTTGATTCACTGATGAGGAATAAAGAGGTTCCAAAGGATACTCAAGAACCATCGGTCTTAGAACAAATAAAGGATAATTTCAGGCAGTAGCTCTGAATGTACCTAGGGGACTCTGTTGGCAGGGAGAAGTATCCCAGAGCAGGATGCAGGTAGAGTGAATCTCTAGGATAAGACCACATTCCAGGCTGAGGTGTGTGCTTGGTGAGATTGTGTTTCAGGCATAAAGGAAACAACTATTGTCTCCGTCACCCAGGTTCATCAACTCAGAGTTATCCTAGACGCTTCCCCCTGCCATTCCACCACCCCCATATCCAGCAGGCTATCCAATCCTGTTGATTCTACCTCCACGACATCTCTCATACTGGTCCCTTTTTTGGCACTCTGCAATCTGGCTCCACTTCCCAGTCTTATTTCGTACTTAGCCCTATTTCCCATACTCCACATCCTAGGCCAACTGGACCATAAGTTATTTCCCAAACTCAACATTCCACCCCCTTTTCTCATAAGCTATCTTCCAGAGATGAGCTTCCTTTGCAATTCCAGCTCCTGGAATCCTTAGCTTCTTTTAACCCTCAGGTCTGATCCACCTCCCACTTAACCCCCCCTGATCCCCACCAGTGTTTCAGGGTTATTTTCCTCCATCTTTTATTTAACAATCTGTTTACATATTGTATCTTCCCCTCAGTAGAATGTAAGCTTCTAGAAGGCAGATATTACATTATTTTTGTCTGTCTTGCCTCAGTGCTTAGCAAAATTCCTTCCACATGTTTAAAACTATTTTTAGATGGAGTTAGTGGATTGAATTAGTTAGTGATGGCTTCTCCCTGTCCTACTGTCAGTACTTCTCTCTCTGTCACAAAACTGTAAGACCCTCCATTCTGTTCACATAATGGCATATGCCAAAATATGGGAGCTGGAAAAATGTAATTTTGCAAAGATTTCCGAGATACCTTTTTGTCTCCTTATGCTAAATTACCCACAGATCAAATAAACAAGTATTTATTGAACACATGCTAGGTGCACTAACAGATACAAAGCAATAAACCTTGGCTGTTATTCCTGTGGTAAAGCAGTTTACAGTTTCTTTGTTGATATTATAATAATCTTGGGAGAAATTAACCATACGGACATTTGAAGAACAGTCCTAGGTAGAGACACTAGAGAATTTACAAGGCAGCACATGCCTAATTGCCAAGTGAATTATGCAGGAGTTTAGATGAGAGAAAGAGTGCTTTAGCCTGGGGGTGGTCCAAGAAGTCATAGAGGAGCTGGCCTTTGAACTGAATCTTGAAGGAATGGTATGATTTGGACATTCAGAGAGAAATGGATAGGCTGTTTCCGGTTGATGGTCCAACATAAACGAATTGTGAAGTCAGGTAAGTACAAACAGTATTTTAGGGATGATGAGTAAAACAATTTTCCTGGACCAGGGACTTATCGTGGAAAGGGGTAAATTATATTAGAAAGATAGGATGGGGGAGCGGAGCCAAGATGGCGGCTGGGAAGCAGTGACTGGTAGGAGCTCCCCACCAAGTTCCTCCAAAAACCTATAAAACAATGGCTCTGAACCAATTCTAGAGCTGCAGAACCCACAAAGTGGAAGAGGGAAGCAGGGCCTCAACCCAGGACAGCCTGGATGGTCTCTGGGTAAGGTCTGTCCCACACAGACCTCCCAGCCCCCAGCCGAGGGGAACAGAGTTGAGCCCAGCGCGCAAGGCGCAAACAGACCAGACGCGGACCTACCAGACCAGGAGACGAGCGGAAAGTGCCCTGGCATCCTGAAATACTGAGCTGTGGCATGTACCAGACCTCTCAACCCACAAAGAGCAAAGACATCAGAGAAGGTTAGTGGGAAAAGCTGCGGGACTGAGTTTGCGGTTCCAGCCACTTGCCCCAGGGGCAGCGGAGGTGGGGCAGCTTTAGAACTAGGCTGCAGTTGCTTCTGGCCCCAGGCCCACCTGGTGGGAGGAATTAAGTGGCTGATCAGAGCAGGAGTGA